>MNCI01027290.1:156903-180253 GCA_015680685.1 Gnetum montanum
GTTAATTCGGGATATGACCAAGTGAAGGCTTTCGACCATTTGTTTATCACCTTCAGCAGTCTCTCTTTCTGTTGAGGAGTGAGCTTTGCGCTAATAATTACTGGTTTTCCATTCTTGAGAAATGTGTACTCCATACTGGTGGGCAATGGTTTTAACTCAAGGGGCTCTTGCTTAAACTTATCAGGGATTTCCAACTTCCTCCAATTAATATTTTCAATGTTAAGACTTGGAAGTTGGCGATGGACTTACTCTAATGTGTCTATGCTATTGATGTAATTGCAAGCTAAACCCTTAGTTGGTTCCATGCATATAGTTGAACTGCTCTCTTGATCAGTTGTCAACCACTGGGTGCCTTCTTATCTTGTGGTTGCTGCATACAGGCATCTTTGTATATTAGTCACTTGTGCACACTGATTGCATGCATGCAATGTTAAGCGTTGTACAAACTAGGACTTCTACATGCAATTACACTCTGTGTCACTGTATGCGATGCATAGAACTTTCTTCTTCTCAATCTTCCCAAACTTATTTTCCTTTGATATTTAGAGGGAAAGATCACAGATTCCTAGGTGCACGTCACTTGTGCTTAGCCATGCTCTTTCCATTATGATTGGGAAGTTCTCCTTACCGTTGTTCACTTGAATTACTAGGAAGTCAACTGGATATGACCACCCACAAACAATGGTGATAATGTCCTCCACTAGCCCTAATGGAATAGTGATGGACTGGTTGACCAACTCTAAATGAATGTTACTCTTTTTTAGTGGAGGCAGGTTTTAGGCTTTGTACATTTTTTGAGAGATTAGGTTGACACCAGAACTTGAATCGAAAAGATCCTTGCATAGTTCATTCCTAGCGATTTGTAGATATATAAGAGAACTCCCAGGATTGGAGAATTTTCTAGGAAGATGGCCAGCCTTAATCCAATCAGTGATGGAATGAGTTAACATGATCATATGCATTGGGCATGGTGTTTGGCGTAAAGGGAGTTTCAACTTTTTGATTGGTAATGAGGTATCTAAAGGATTAGCCGCTTGTGGTTGCAAGGGCTTAGTTGGACTATTGGTTCTAAAGAAAGGTCTTTTCTTCATGCAGTTGTCAGAACCAATAGTAGAGTGAGAGTTAATAGCCCTTGTAGCATTACATTGCTGCAGGTGGGTAGGGAGTTCACCCTGCATAACTGGAGTAGGTGGTAATGGAGATATGGATGGAAGAGGTGCAGCCAGATGGGAAGGATAGTATGTCTGTGGAACATCACCCCTAGGAGAAGGAGTCCTATGGTACTCACGGGCTTGGTAGTGAGGTTGAGGAGTAATGTGACTTGTAAAGTCACGTGAAGAGATTGGCTGTTGCACATAATATCCATATGGGTCAGGCTAATGGAAAGGATACTATTGTTGTGGTGGTGCCATTCCCCATGATTGTGGATGCTACCATTGTTGATACTACTCACTTGGTTATGGTGGAGTTCCACTTGGATAATATGTTAAGGGTTGGTGGAACTATCTTGGGTTACCTTGAGGATAAGGTAACCTTTGGGGTGTCTACCTTTTGTTCAATATTGGGTTGAGTGCATACACCCTAAACTCTTGCAGATGTGAGATTATAGGGCAACATCCCTTAGGATGGTCATATTAGCATATCTCGCATCCACTATTAGTGTCTGTATCCAAATCTACAACCTCTTCAACGATGGAAACTTTGCCCTTACCCTTGTTACATGCATATTCAGTTTCTCTTTTTTTTTCTCTTTTTGTATTCACTACCTTGCTCTCTAGAATCCTCTACTATTTTGAGAATGGTTTGAAATCTATTATTTAGGGAGTCCCACATTTGGTCTACATTTTTCAATACTTCCAATGCAATTTTTTGAATAGGAAAATTTTTCCTATTCACCATCTCTTCGAGTGGTGACTCTTCTTCATCCTCAAAAAATCTTACTCCCTTCTTTCAGAGAGAAGGATCTTTGTTATATTCCTCCACACTCTCTCTTTTCTATAAGTCACCTTTGTCTTTAGCAACTTTCTTCAATAATCTTTGTACTTGATGGGTCCTAAGCTTGGATAGTCTTCCTTGGGTATAAGTCCCAATGGTTCTTCGTGTTTCATGCCTAAGTCCAACTATGAGATGGTGTAGTTGATCCCTCTATGAATAACCATGGCTGGGACAATGACGTAACAGTGCATAATATCGGCCCATGGCAACATCCAAGGGTTTATGTCCTCCTTGTTTCTAGCCTTGGATTTGCTTTCATAGGTTGGACACTTGGGAGTACATTTGGTACTTAACATTGAACAATTCTAACATGGTACTCCACCTACGAATGGATTTTTGTTCTAAGGACCAGCACTAGCTTTCCACTTCTTTGATTAGTGTCCATGGAAACAACTTTAATTTTTTCCATTCATTTTCTATGTATTATAAGGCACATGCATCATGAAATGCTTGTAGATGATTTTGAGGATCAGTGTTGTATCCCCCTTCAAATTGTGGGATATTGTTCATGTCTAATCTCTTGATTCTACTATCCTTTTGGTGCCTTGTTGGGATCCTAACAGCCTTAGTTATGTCTAACATACTTCAAGTAGTGAGTAGGGGTTCATCGTGATCATCTCGTCTATGGTGTCTATGATGCCCATGTTGTTCCCTACTCTCTCTTCTTTCACGGTGTGTTTCTCTAGAGTGCCCTCATCCCCTTTCTCAACTATTTTATCTATGACTTCCATTTCACCTACCCTTATCCTCATGGTCTTTTTCTTTGTGACTGCATCTATATCTTGAAGAAGAGGATGAAGGAGATGATGAAGGTGAAGAATGAGGACTGTCACCATGTTAGTGCCTACTTCCTTCTCTTTGATGGTCATGGTCTCGATCGCGATTACAGTCGGAATGTCCATCTTTGTCATGTGTTCATGTTCCTTTTTTAGATCTTTTATGTCTATTAGTACTAGAATCCAGGTTATGGATAGTTGAGTAAAGATTCTGATACACAACCCCTTGACCAAAGTCAATGGGAGGAACATCATTGTGTGGGTGACTGCCTGAGGCAGGTTCACCACCCTCATTTTCTTAGGACATGTGGGACATTCTACGACAACTTTCCCTTCATGGATTCATGACGTCTCTCTTGTTGTAAATCTCTTTGATGCTATGCCTCGGTGGGTCGATACTCTCTTGAGTCATGATCATGCACAACGTATTCTGCCTTTAAGTGCTGCATACCAATTCATGTGAGATCACAAAGAAGCATGCTTGGGACTGAGTGATTAGGGAGTAACACTATGTTACCTTCTAAATCTTGCCAATGCAGTTGTTCATCTTGGTAAAGGATAAAGGTAAATTTTGGTATATACTCATTAGTATGAACATATACCATGCAAAACTATTGAAGAACTGGCAGATTATCATGTGTACTACATCTCTGATTGTTCCTTGTATCAGACCAAGGCGATGAAACACTTTTGTATGAAGAAGAAGACATGATTGTCTATTCAGTGTGCAATGTATTATATATTATTATATATATTTTTTCTTGTAACCAACCCTAAGGGTTTGTTCCAATGATGAGAAAGATTTCCTAAGTTCTAATTAGTGCACAAATAACAAAGTCCCTGCAATGATGCTAATGATGAGTGGCGAGGTATTCCTATGCTCAACTGTATGAATACGAGCGTCCACGCATGATTCGGTCGAATTGCAAGGACTAAGTGCTTACGTGCCTTTGTGGAACAAGGATGGGTTGATCAATCATTGTCTTTCCAAGCTTACTTGTATAGCACTATTGTATGGTTAAGTAAACTTGAGGTACAAGATTTTTATAGTTTTTAAATTTTTATGTCCTAGTGCTACAAAGGGAGGAGAGAGATAACTAAGTAGCTATATTTAATTTAACTACTTAACTATGCTTTAACTATTCCTAACACCATCATCCATTCTCACTTGCATTACACATCTTGCACTAGTGCAACACTATTGGGATTACCAAATGCTAATAGTTATTGGGTTACCAAGTGTTACATGCATGCTCGAAGTGATCGTATTGAGTGTACTTAGAAGAGTTGTAGGGAGAGAGAGAGAACATTAATTAAATAAGGAAAGCATTAAGTAATAGTAATTAACATTAATTAATCTATTTTGAATACTACAAGGTTTATCATGAAATTTATCTTTATTGCCGTACACAAGGTGTGCTCATGTACACAATGCTCAAATAAAGATCTGTTCACTTTATGACTCCTACTATAGGCACTTAGAAATAATTCTATTTTTGGAAAGGGAAACAGGCAAGAGTTTGGGTAAGGGACTAAGACTAACTATGCAAACCAAGTGCACCCACCTCTTATTTATAGGCAACGAGGTAGGCTCTGATATCACATACGTGATATCACTTGGAAGGCTCTAATATCACGTACGCGATATCGCAGATGTGAGATCGCGATTGATCACACACATTTGTAACTTGAATGTTGGTTATTAATATTTCATAGAAAGGTTGTGACTGTTCTTAAGTTATGAATCATACCTTTTTATTATGAATTAATTAAGAGTGATTATAAATGGTCTTAATGGATTACAAAAATAATGATTATACATTGATTTAAAAGTATATTCTAATACTTTTCTTTAAGCATTAGTTTTGTAATGTTATTTATTATTTGTTGTGAAGTTGATGAGTGAACATGAACGTTTATGAGTACCTAAAAATTTATGATGGCCAGTCATAAAGAATAATATATTCATAAGAATTGATAGACTTACTTGCCTTCACTCATGAGTTTGTGAAAAAGGTCAAATAGTAAATGAACCATTAAGAACACAAGAACTAGATCTTTATTCATCATCAAGATAATAGTACATTATGAAGTATCAATATGAGAAATAGATAAGATAGACTTCGTTTCAACAATAAAAGAGGATGATTGATGGGCCACGATATCCCATGAGCTACGATATCACGTACGCGATATGGCGGCCATTGCGATATCACATTCCTAGCGATATTGCGTACGTGATATCGCGTCGTCCCCTGTGATATCACGTACACAATATCACAATCCGTTGCCATATCTATAAATAAGAGGCAACACTCCCCTTATTCCTCATCCTAGGCTAGAAGTAGGGAAACTCGGGTAGATTGATCACTCCAGAGTTAGAATATTTCCCATGTGCCCGCAGTAGGAGTCCCCAAGTGAACGGATCTTTATTCGAGAAGCTTTGTACCTGAACGCAAGTTGTGTACGACAATAAAGACAAGCTTTGTGGATAAACCTTGCAGTTCATGGAATAGGTTTTATTACATGTTATTTCCTACCTATTATTTATTACATGTTATTTATTGCTTTCTTTTAGTAATGCGGTATGAGTACGACTTGACTACGAGCATCTCAGTGTGACTACTTGGTAACCCAGTGGCATATCTAGGATCTACGCTTGGTAATCCCAGTGGTAGTTGTGCACCAGGATGTGTACGGTTAGTTAAAGAATCGGCTGCTCATCGCACTTAGGCTAAATTAGGTTCTCTCACCCTTATCTCCTCGTAATGCGGGATGAGTACGACTTGGTTATGAGCATTTACAGATGTGTACGGATAATCAAGGAATGAATGCTCATCACGTTTAGGTTAGTTAAGTGGCTCAGTACAACCACTTCGTGCACATGCATTATGCGTGGTGATCCCAGTAACGATTAGCATTTGGTAGCTGTGGTTGCATAGTTCAGGGTGTGTACGGTAAGTGGGAACGGATACTGACGCTAGGTAATTTAGACTTAGTGCATTAGTTAGAGTTAGTACTTAGTTTCTCAACCCTTCACTATTAGCGTAGAAGACATAAAACAAAAAATAATATAAAAATAATATACCTCAGACATGCTTAACCATACACCGTGACAAATACAAGTAAGTCTAGGAAGACAACGAATAATTAACCCTAAGTGTTCCATGGGGTGTGTAGGCATTTGGTTTGTGGAGTTTGACCGGATCGTGCGTGCGACGCTTGTATTCGTATGGTTGAGTGTAGGGATACCCACCACTCATCATAGGTGCCGTTGCTGGGGACTAAGTGTTTGTACGTCAAATAGAACATAAAAGAAATCACTCAAATTGTTGGGAGCCTTAATGAACCTTCGAGTTAATTAATTAAATAAGAATTTATATAACGGAGAAATAGCACACCGATAAAAAAATGACTTCTTCTCACAAATCTAATTCCCCACCTAGGACTAACACTAGAGATAGTCGGGAACATACAACACATAATCAAAATTGGCCAAGTCCTAAACAATACCGGAAAACCTATACTCATCCTAATGAGTATATTCCAAACTTTACCTTTATTCTCCATCAAGACGAACAGCTATGATGGAGAGATTTGCAAGGTAAAATTGTGTTACCCCTAGATCGATTAGTTCCTAACATGCTCTTCCGTGCTTTGGCACAGATTGGCATGAAAGAACTATTTTCTGAATACGTTGCTGAGGATTTTGATATGAGGGATTACCATCCCACAGAAGCGTAACGTATGAGGGACTTAAGGTAGGAGAGTCAACATGCACTGTTGAAGGGCAAGGTCCTGCACGTCCTTAGCGAAATAGGAGACAAGGAACCCCTCATAACAGGTTCTTTAGCAAATGATGTTCCTCCTCCTAACGATGGTAAGGAGGTAAGGCATTAGAACCTACACTCAATGATCCATAATACTAGTTCTGATCCCTGTGAATGCCAACTATTCACAGAAGGAACAAAAACTCACGCTAAGGACGGGCACTTAGATCGTTATAACGATCGAGGCCAAAGTAGCTGAAGAGAAGGTAAGGAACATTACCATGGTGGTGGCTCCCCTTCTTCTTCTCCTTCATCTCACCACTCACCCTCTCTTTCCACATCTGGGCGCAGCCATTACAAACATAACGGTGTGGGTAAAGTTAAGGAAGACGAGAGACATCGATGGGAAAGTTGAGAAAGAGGACAAGGGCAAGGACGTAGGGAGAGTAGGGAACCATGAAGACATCACAGGCGTCATGAAAGGCATGATCATGATGAGCCCCTACTCACAACCTGAAGTATGCTTGACATCACAGAGGTTGTTAGGATTCCAACAAGGCACTTAAAGGACAATCGAATCAAGCGTTTGGACATAAATAATATTCCATGTTTTGAAGGGGGATATAACGTTGATTCACAGCATCATTTATAGGAATTCCATGATACCTGTGCCTTGCAAAATATAGAAAATGAGTGGTAGAAGCTTAGATTATTCCTAAGGACACTCTTCAAAGAAGCAGAGAGTTGGTACCGGTCCTTAGAACCGGAAACCATCAGGAGGCGGAGTACAATGCTAGAACTTTTCAGGAAATAAATATCAGACGTATTCTAGAGTGTCCAATTTGTGTAAGCAGATCCAAGGCTAGAAACAAGGTACTTATGAACCCTTGGATGCTGCCATGGCTCACTACTACACATTGTTACATCGTTGCCTAGGCCATGAGTACGCTCAACGGGATCAACTTCATCACATCATGGACAAGCTAAGGAATGAAACGAGAAGAACCCTTGGGACTTATGCCCAATGGTGACTATCACAACTTAGAGCCCAAGATGTACAACGCTTGTTGGAATAAGTAGTGCAAGAAGAGGGTGAACTACATAAGAGGGAAAGTGCAGAAGAATACAACTGCGATCCCTCCCTTTGAAAGAAGAAAGTGAAATTCTGTAATGAGGAGGATGAGTCACCACTCGAAGAGTTGGTGAACTGAAAAACCTTACCTATCCAAAAATTAACAACTGAGGTATTGGCTAAGGTTGATCAAATGTGGGATTCCTTAGACTCAAGAATTGCAACAGTCTTGAAAATTTTAGAAGAGTCTAAGGAGGAGCGAAGTAGTGACAAAAGTAAGATAGGGAGAAATTCAAGCCTTGCACATAACACGGGTAAGGGGAAAATTGCTATCTCCGATGAGGCTATGGACTCTGACATAGACAATGATAGTGGATGTGAGATCTGCCACTATGACCATCCTAACGGATGTTGCTCAGTTATCTCACATCTACAGGAGTCTGGGGTGTATGTGCTAAATCCAAGACTTAACCAACGACAAACACCCCGAAGGTTATGTTATCCACAAGGTAACCCAAGGCAGTTCCACCAATCACTAACGTACTATTCAAGTGGAACTCCACCACAGCCCATTGGATAGCATCAGCAGTGGAAATACCCATAGTCATGGGGGATGCCACCGCCGACACAACAATACCCTTACCGATAACCCGATCCTTATGGTTATTATGTGCAGCAGCCGGTTTCTCCAGGTGACTCTATGAGTCACACAACTCCCCAATAACACTACCAAGTTTGGGAGTACTTCAGGAGGACTCCTCCTCCAGGAGACATCTCACATTCATCCCATCCTCCAACTCCATCCGCACCTCTTCCATCTGTAGTTCCCATACAACTTGTTCCAACAATGCAAGGGGAACTCCATACTCAACCGTAGCAACGTAACGCCACGAGAGCTGTAAATATTCAACCTGTAAATATTCAACTAGCTATTCATTCTGACAACTATAAAAAGAGAAGGCCTTACTTTAGAACCAGAAGCCTAGACAAACTCTCAAAACAACAAGCGGTTGAGTACATGTACATGCCTCAACCATCTAACACTTTGGAGCACCCTTCAGTCCAAAAGAACTGTATGCATACGGTTATGTTGACATATACCGTAACTGACTGGATCAAAGTAGACCACCTTCCTAGGAAACTATCTGACCCTAGGAGCCCTTTAATTTATTTGCAAATCATTAGGAATGCACCACATCAGGCTCTTCTTGACTCAGGTTCCAGAGTCAATTTAATATCATGAGAAATGTATCAAGCCTGGAACCTGCCCCAACTTAAGAAGAGTAACATTCAACTAGAGTTGGCTAACCAGTCCATCACCATTCCCTTAGGATTAGTGAAGGATATCATCACCAGTATGTGTGGGTGATCATACCTAGCCGATTTCCTGGTGATTGAGGTTAACAATGAAAGGGGCTTCCCAATTATAATGGGAACAACATGGCTAAGTATAGTAGATGCGTACCTAGAGATCTGTGATCTTTCCTTGCAAATATCTAAGATAAATATTTATGGAAAGATTGAGAAGAAGAAAGTTCCGTGCATCACATACAGTGACACCGAGGATGATGACATGGAAGAGTGTTCAGCATTGCTTCCATGTGAGCGGTGTGCCCAAGAAATACAATTTCAAAGGTGCCTGTATGTAGCAACCACACTAGTAGTAGAAACCTCATGGTTGACAGCTACTAGGAAGAGCAAACTAATATGCATGGAACGAACTGAGGAAACTCATGCTAACAATGCAGGCATAGACACCTTAGAATATGAACGTCACCAACTTCCACCCCTCAACCTAAAAACATCAATGGGAAGAAGTTGGGCACTTTTACGAAATTCAAATAAACGTTCATTATTTCAAATCTCTCCCTTACAATTCAGTCATGGGGGAGATGGCCACCAATGCTAATCCTTGGAGGCTGTTAGTTCTTTTTAAGTTCTTGTTTTACATATTTTTATTTTACACATATTTGTTTTACACGTTTTTGTTTTACAAGTTTTTGTTTCCCACAATTTTTTTTACAAATTTCTTTAACTTTTCTTGTTTTTGTTTTACAACATCGTTATACTTTTCCATTTTTTGCATGTGTGTGTGTGTGATCCACCTTGTAAGTTCTTCACCTAATAAGTGTTCTTCACGATGGTATGAACTATTTTTCATTGATTACTAATGTTTGATTTTTACCTTAAAGTTAGGATGTTGACACTAAGGTATGTTCTTTTGATATGGTAGGCAATGAGTCCACTTCAACCATCCATCCACCAAAGTCTATGGTGTCTCTTGGCTTGGAAATGTACAATCCCCTTCCTAATAAGAACTTTAATGAATTGGTGACTGGGTACTTCTTAAAATAAGGAAGGACTCAAGGTTTGAAAAGGGTATGACTTCAAGGGAACTTGATGCATTTGTGTTGGCCATTCTCTTGGGTTCTTGGATGTTTTTTTCTTGAGTTTTTTGGCTGTTCCAATGTTATCCAATTATTGGAAGTTGAGACAATAAAAATAAGAAGTCTTTGCATGGTGTGGTTCTCACGCACAAAAACACAAAAAGCAAAAAAAAGAAAAGAAAGAAAAAAAGTGAGAATTCAAAGCACACCCCTTAGACGAAATAAATTTGGGCTACAAGCACTAGTTATGGAACCAAAAGTGTTCCCTCTAACTAAGGCCCTTCTCGCTTCCCATTCTTGTCTTTGTTTTGTTGGAATGGTGGTGACTCTTTGGAGATGAATTCTTGTTACTCTAGTGGATGGTTTGGCCAAATGCGTTGATGTGAGGTCACTGAATGTGGTTGGTTTGAGGCCAGAGTTGGAATGAGATTTGCCAAGTTACATTAATCATGAAACACACAAGGGGCTGTACACCACCTTGTTCTTGGGATTCCATTCCATCCTCTTCTCTCCATCCTTCTCTCCATTGTTCACCTCATTGTCGGTTGTATCATTAGTATATGTTTTGGTAGATACATTATTTTCTTTTTGGTAAATTCTCATGGTTAAGACTTCAACTCTTGTTCCAAAGGACATTCCCAAAGCCTATGGACTCTTTGAATGTGGATTTGTTAGGGCACTAAGGGCATGGGCCTGCTTTGGGGAGGACCCACTAGCATTCCTATTTGGTGCACCAGTTAAATTCTTTCCCTTAACATTTTGCAATTAATTTTATTTTTTTCATTTTCATCTTAACATCTATTTTATTGATGTCCTAGTTGTCTCTTTTTCTCCATATTCTTGTTCTTATTCTTTCTCCATTCTATTGCTACTAGAGGTTAGCGATTAGTTATGGGGGAATAGGGCCCAATGTTTCGATTTTCTCCTAACCCCTACACCTTCGGTAATCATCATTTCTATATCTCCAAATCCATAATTAGCCATACCACAACCCAGCCACTGGACTTACACCGAAGCAAGGTATTACCCACATTAAATTCATTTACCCTTGCTAATATACAACTGTGTTATGTGTGCAGATGGCGATCAGGTAATAACGGACCAGATCTGGAGGGAGCACTTGGAATGGAGTAGTGCTGAAAGCAGTTATGCAAGGAGCAAGATCGATGATGCACTTACAAATGGACAATGAAAGGCGTAATCTGGGCATTGGCAGTAGCAAGACTTTTTCTCTCTTCTTCTCCTCTCCTCTTCTCTCTTCTCTTTTCTCTCAGCTACCAATGAGGCCTGATGTCAATGTAATAAGGTGTTCACCCTTGTTGTCATGAACACTAGTTGTTGTGTCTTGTAATAATGATCCATTCACATGTCATCCCATTATTTCCATTCCCTCAATAACCCCATACCTACCTGATATTATTATAATGAACTCGAGGATGAGTTTTCATTTAGTCATGGGGGTATGATGGGACATGATATCGCATGAGCCGTGATATTGCATACGCGATATCGCGGTCCACCATCATATCTATAAATAAGAGGCAGCACTCCCCTTATTTCTCATCCTAGGCTAGAAGTAGGGAAACTCTGGCAGATTGATCACTCCAGAGTTAGAATATTTTCCATGTGCCAGTAGTAGGAGTCCCCAAGTGAACGGATGTTTATTCGAGCAACTTTGTACCTGAACACAAGTTGTGTATGGCAATAAAGATGAGCTTTGTGGATAAACGTTGTAGTGCATGGAATAGGTTTTATTACATGTTATTTCCTACTTGTTATTTATTACTTTCTTTTAGTAATGCAGTATGAGTACGACTTGACTACGAGCATCTTAGTGTGACTACTTGGTAACCTAGTGGCGTATCTAGGATCTATGCTTGGTAATCCCAATGGTAGTCGTGCACCAGGATGTGTACGGTTAGTCAAGGAATCGGCTGCTCATCGCACTTAGGCTAAATTAGGTTCTCTCACCCTTATCTCCTAGTAACACGGGATGAGTACGGCTTGGTTACGAGCATTTACGGATGTGTACGGATAATCAAGGAATGGATGCTCATCACGTTTAGGTTAGTTAAGTGCCTCAGTACGACCACTTCAAGCATGTGCATTACGCGTGGTGATCCTAGTAACAATTAGCGTTTGGTAGCCGCTGTTGCATAGTTGAGGGTGTGTATGGTAAGTGGGAACGGATGCTAACGCCAGGTAATTTAGACTTAGTGCATTAGTTAGAGTTAGTACTTAGTTTCTCAACCCTTCACTCTTAGTGTAGAAGACATAAAACAAAAAAGACTATAAAAATCATATACCTCAGACTTGCTTAACCATACACCATGACAAATACAAGTCTGGGAAGACAACGAATAATTAACCCTAACTGTTCCATGGGGCGTGTAGGCATTTAGTCTATGGAGTTCGACCAGATCGTGTGTGCGATGCTCGTATTCGTATGGTTGAGTGTAGGGATACCCGCCACTCATCAATGATGATGTAGGGGATGATTCAGGGGCTTGGACTTAGACTTTAGCTAGTACAATAGTGGGAGAAGATGTGTGTTTAGTAATATGTTGAATAACATTAGTAATAACAATATGAATTAATGCTTTTGATGTAGGTAGTGGTAGAACTTCTAGTTGTTTTTGTTGCATAGTAGACTTTAGTAGATTTATTTCTTTTCATAATAGTATAAGCTCTTCTTGATATGTAGCAACTTTACTTTAGTTAGAACTTAACTTTAATCTATATCCTTTAGAAGACTGACTTGCTACATGCATGTGTTTCTTGGCTTTTTAAATATTTGTTTGCAATGGTTAATGCTCATTAATAAGTTCCTAAATAGTGGTACGAAGATCTTTTACCTCTTTATTAAGCTAAGAATATTTATTCTTAGTTTCTTCGACCTCTTGTTAACACTTGTCCTTTATCTTTGCAACTACTTTCTATTGGCAGATATTTGGGACCAAACTACCAACGAGCTTCTCTAAATAAGGTTTAGGTGCTTGTTGGTCTGTAGCAACACCAAGGCCTAGATACATCAAAATAGACTCAATGGTTATAAAATGTACTAAATGTGAATATGTGTTTACTGTTGTGAATGTTAAAATGATTGGGTTATGTATAAAATTGTAATAAGCTATCATAAAAGAGATTCGACTATCTTTGTGAAATACCGTGAATTGTTGGAGATTCATATTTTCTTTAATCACTTAGTCTATATGGTCTCTACAATACCTACTTGCAACAAATAAAATTTTCCAAAGACATTTGGACACAATTCTACTAATATACTCCTAATTTCCCCTAGAGAGAAAGTTCTACAAGAAAAATAGAAATAGAGTGAGATTCAATGAACTTAGAAAGAGAAAGAAAAGAAAGCAGATTTGTGTGAAAACTCAAATATTTAAGCAAGATTAATTGATGCGAGTAAACACTTCACAATAAAGCTATTCTGAATTCAATAACTATGAATTATCCAAACTTTCTAAGCTCAACAAGAAATTTCATAAAGACAATCTTATTATGCTACCAAAAATTGCTGCATAAACTACAAAGTATGAATATCTATTTTGGCTAGTTAATAGTCATCAAAGATTATATTCAACACAGCATTCAAAATTTGAAAATTTCTTGATTGAAATACCAAGGTAATAAACTTGAAAAATAAAGAAACTATTTTAGTCCCATCAAAGTATCAAAGATTTTTCTACATTCTCTATGCTCAAAATAAGCAATTTTGTTAAGACATTACTATTAAGTTGCTCTTGAGGCTTTTCAACAACATAAGCTCTTTTATGGAAAATCTTAATAGGAGTTTAATATTGTGCAAAAATAGAGTTATAAAAGAAACATAGGATAAATCCCAAAATTAAATGCCAAGCATGATACTATTTAAACCATTAGCTAAGAAACTAAAACAAAATGGGAGGAAATGAACTTACACAATTAAAACACAGTAGTTGAATTAATGTCTTTAGTAAGACATCTTATAAGAATTCTTCAAATGTCTTTCTAAGTATCTACCTCTTCTCCCCTTTTCATTCTACCTTAGACCATTTTTATAGTGCCTTTAGGTAGTTACATTAATCATGAGGAGTTAAGGGTGTTACAAATATCTTAGGAATATAAATTTATAACTTCCTTAGGAGCTATAACTTCCATGGAAGTTATAAGACTTTAAAGCCACATTTGAAAAGTGTCTTCTTATCAATTATAACCCTACAAATATCAAGGAGGTCTATTTATAATCTTCATGGGAGGTCATAACTTCAATTGGAAATTTTAAATTCCAAAAAGTAAAGTTTTATGATTATAAATTCTCCCATTTTGGAATTGTAAAGCTCCCCCTTTCTAAAAAAGGGTTGTAATCTAAATAAACCTTGTTTCTTTGTTTCTAATAATTCATTTCATTTTTAAATTAAATTTTTGTGAGGGTCATATGAATTGAAAAAATGTGGTTGAGTTTTGATGCACCTTGCATTAACTCTTATCTCTGTGTCCTCCATGCCCATTATTGGATTGCCTCCATTGCATGCATTCCTAGTATGTCTTACATTCCTTGTTTTTGAATTCTGCTGTTATGACTCAGGATGGTACGTCCACTGGTGTTACCTTTGGTTCCTACACTTATCACCACTTGGTGCTGCTTAGTAACTACTACCTCCATCATGGAGAAGAAGTCATGGATTCAATCCTACTCTGGCTTCGTGGCATCAATGGCCTATTTTGATCTGTGGCATCCATGCCCTATAGCTACATAATCCCATGTACAATGGAACTCTTGCATGCGTAGTAGGAGAGGAGCTACCTTTCAAACTCGGGTGTTGTTATGACAGATACACTCCATTTAGGGTTCTTATACCTACAAATTTTCAGTATTCAATAGCCGCTGCTTTAGGGATTTTGTTTAAAACATTAAATTATTGATGCTCGTAGTTTTGATTATTTTTCTAGAACACCGACTTGTATCGATCCACTCCTTTCCATAGTTTGTTGGCTTGTTCTTTTGTAAATCTGGAATTCTCGTTTGGTTATGATTGTACTCTATATTACTATAATTTCCTTTTGTGGTATGGGTTCTTGTTTGAAATATCAATGAATTTCTGAGAAATTTTGTTGATTGTTTATTAAACACTATTTATCAAGGATTTTATTAATTTTGCATCAAAATTACACTCTTGCTCTTCCAATGTTTAAAAAAATGTTGCTACACTTGGACAAGGTATTTTGCCTTTGCTTAATTTAAGATTCTTGGCTCTATAACTTAATTTTTTTCCACCATTTGAAAATGACTACAAATTAAAATGTATAGCATAGCGACTGATTTTCACACGATGAAGTTATTCATCGATTTTTCATAGAGTTCTCTACATATGTACAGAGAGAATGGATGCACTTCATTTCATTATTCTTCTGAAACATCCAATTTATTACTACACTTAACTGATAAATTGATGGACTTACAAAATGTAGGAACCAATGAAAATACAATTGCAAATAATTCCTTTTGCAATTTTCAAATTAATTTCTAGATTTCATCTCCTCCAATGTGTATAGAAATATCACAATTTCTTCATAACATATGTTGAGAACACTTTTCTAAGCTTATGAGCTTAAAATGAGCATTTACATAAAGAGCACATTTCTCCATTAAGCTGCTCATGAAATTACCTCCTTTAACAATAACCCTCATTTTCTAATCATCTTTGAAAAGCTAATTAAGCAATTTCATTTCTTGGATCTTACTTTAAAAAATTTGCTCCATAAATATGGTAGAAATGTGACAACATTTCTTACCTCCCTTGAGTACATTAGCTAAGAAACTTATACTTTATTAAAAACATTTCTTTTTACATAAAAACATAAATATTTTTTTGAGGAAAAATTTCATCAAACTTAAGGTTTGACAAAATAAAAACCTCATTCCTAATGAAACTTAACAAATTGTACAAACAAATCTTGATACAAACTAATTTATAGGTGGGAAGAAAATACTGCTTTCATATGTAATTTTAGTTCTAATGAATGATTTTCTTTCCTCCTCTTGCATAGTGGAAGCCTCATCTTGATCTTCACTTTTGCTTTCCACAACTAATTTATTCTCTTTTCATCCATCTCTTTAGCTACTGATTTTTGAAACTCTTTCTAATTAGATGCTTCTGTGTCTTGAGACATAAAAGCCTCTCCTTAGGAATCATCTCTACTAGACTCTCTTTGATCTTGAGTATTACATTCATGGAAGCTACCCCAAACATTGGAATGTATGAAAAGTCCCCCAATGAGAAATCTAAACTCATCCAAAAGCCAAAGTAAGAAAGGGCTTTCACATGATCCTCCATGTGCATTGCCTTACAATAGGCTCTCAATACATGCTTTGTACAACATCCCATGACACATGGGATAAATGGCCTTCTTATTGCTCTTTCCCCAAGAACCATATTCTACTTCACACTCAAACACCTCACTTGTTTTCTCCACTTAAGCCTTAATTGAGAAATGATGTAATTCTAAGTAATTTGCATCTCTCTTTATAGTGTAGAGAAAGCTTGAAATTCCCACCAATTTCACTAACCAGTTTTGCCAGTTTGCCAAAATTAATTATCTTTCCATCATTATACAGTAGGCCACTTTGAATTCCACCACTTGGTTATCAAAATTAATTCACCACTAAGTAGTTATCTAACCATGACTCCCACGTACACTCATCACATGTAATGATTACTTAGGATAATGTAAATTTAATGATTGAACTAATACTTTAAATTAACTATTTTTAAACTACTATTTTAACATATACATGTTTTTTTTTCAATATTATATAAAATTATCTAAGAATACATATAGGATATATATGTTAAGGTTAAATATGACATAGGTCTATACTATTAAATTCTATATATATATATATATAAGTTTATTATTTACTACTATGTATATTAAATGTTATATTGTTACATTCACACACATACACATATTACTAGATATGCAAATATTAATTTATAACTATAGATTTAAGCTTTGGATAGTTGTTCAAAATAATGTTTTATATGTAAAACATTATATGAAAATTGCAATTCTACCCCATCAAGCATTGATAACTTGTAAGTATCCTTCGATAATTATTCCTTGATTTGAAATGGACCAGTCCATATTTTCAAAAACTTATTTTGCTTCTTCATGTTCCATAATAATACCAAGGCACTGACTTTAAAAGTTCTCTTTAAAGCCTTTCTATCACACCACCCTTTAACTGGAGAACCATTCTTTAGTAAATTATCTCTAGCTCTATCCATTTCGGCTTCCCTGTTGATGAGTAAGGTCATGAAATTTCTATGTTTATTAGTTTTCTCACTATACTTTTACACAAAATTTGAGGTTGAACTTATAATCTTGTTTTTAAATCTAGAAGGTAAACCATAGATTGAGTCAAAAGCTAATGTTCCAATAGCCTTCTTAAATCTGATATGGCCAATTCATAATACAGATTACAAGTAATCAATCCAATTTTTTGGATTTCCATCCATTGACTTAATGTAGAAAATAAGCTTTGTAGATTTAACTAAGCCATTTCCTTAAGGATAATAATTTGAAGAAGAAAATAGAAAGATGGATTTTTTCGATGCCCATGTTATAAATTCTTTAGATTAAAAGTAGGTCCATTATCAAATACCAATACTTTAGGTAGAGCAAAATGAATTAGAATATGATCTTTCAAGAATTTAATCACGTATGTTGAACTTTTTCTTAGAGCCTTTGCTTTAGACCATTTGGTAAAGTAATTGGTAGTTGTGAGAATAAACTTATGTTCTACTTTCGAAGGAGTAATTGTACCAATAATATCTAAGCCTCATTATTGAAAAGGTCTATCTACAATTACCAATTTTAAAGGAGCTCTAACCTTTTTGCTTTTTAGCCCATGAATCTGACAGTTGTAACATCTTTAAATTTTCAATCTAATATCTTGATACATAGTTGGCTAATAAAAACCATAATGAATTATATGTTGCATAGTAGACTTAGGAGATTCATAGAACAAATTAGACTGAACATGGAATTATTCTAAGATAGGATCAATTTGATGATTATGAACACATTCCAACAAAACCTCTCTATAATCCTTTCTATATAAGATTCCATCTTTAACTACAAATTTATTTGCCTTTTTGAAGAAAGCTCTCTTTTGACTAGCAATTAGGTTATTTACAACCTTATTTGTATCAAGGAATTCTAGAATTTTGTCATAATTTCCTTCATAAGTCTTAAGTGCACATGCTTCATCTTCTCTAGCCGTTAACCTAGCTAATTCCATTCCTTTAATAGTTTTGCATATTTCCAATGAAAATCTAAAATTTTGAAGCTTTATGAACCACTTCCCTCTTTTTAATCTAATTTCATTTTGGACTAAGAATTGTTTGACTACAGGCTTTATTATCATAATATGAACTAACGAGCTTTCTAAGTAATATTTGAAATGCTGAAGTGCCTTAATAACTGCAAATGCTTGTTTTTATAAGATTGAATAAGTTAGCTCTAAACCTTTCAACTGATACCCAAAAAATCCAACCAGTTCATCTTGACCTTTATCTTTTTGAGTTAAAATAGTAGCAACTGAATTATTTGAAGTAAAAACATATAATCAAAATTCATCTTTTAATTTTGGATTTTCTAAGTATGGATCTTCTTGAATAGCTTGCTTAATTTCTACTAATGCTCACTCTGATTCTGATGTTTTCTTTGCTAAGACATCTGTCTTTAGCATATGCATCAAATGTTTAGTGATTTCAGTGAATCCAGGGATAAATTTCATAATGAAATTTATCTTTCCAAAGAAAGATATAAGAGACATTTTACTTGTAGGATGCTCAATATTCAGTATAGCTTGAATTCAAGAAGTATCTATAGAAATTCCTTCTTGAAAAATTACATGACCTAGTAAACTTCTAGACTTAACCCCAAAGATACATTTTTTTGGATTTAATGAAATACCATACTCATGAGATTTGTTAAAAACTTATTGAAGAAGACAAATATGTTCTTCCTTATTTATTGAAAAGATAGTAATATCATTCAAATAAACTACAACAAACTCACCTATTAAACCTTTAATGTCTATATCCATTGCTCTTTGAAAATTAGCTCCAGCGTTTGACAATCCAAATGGCATTCTTTGGTAAGTGAAAGTTCCCAACTTGGTGATAAATGTTGTTTTATATTTGTTACCTTTATCTACCATGATTTGATTATAGCTTGAAAATCCATCTAAGATAGAATATACTTAATAACTTGATACTTTAATCAACATCTCATCAATTTTAGGAAGTGGATATTTATCTTTTTTTGAGGCTTCATTCAAATTTCTAAAAGCTGCATAAAGTCTAATATCACCATTCTTCTTTCTTACTAGTACTAGATTAGCAAGCCATGTTGAATATTAGACTAGATATATGATTTTAGCTTGTAATAACTTCTTCATTTCAGCTTCCATAGCTAGTTCAAATCATCTTCTTTTGTAATAATAATTTAGGAAATACCCTATATCTGAACAAGGGATAAGACCCTTTTGCATTAGGGTTTGTAAAGCTACTATAAGCAAGACTGGAGTGGCCCTTGGTAGCATCAAGCCATTTCTCAACCTTTACATGGTGGCCTACCTCCTTCATCGGTTTAGTGGCAACTATCATCCTGTCAACGAGAACACCAAATAAGTCATGGAAGGTAGATGTACTAATGGCAATAGCAATATATTTGCTCCATATTATGGTGCAGAACACTTCGGATCTTTCATCAAAAGAGTTAATGATGTTTAGCATCTTTGCAAAAAAGATGACAGGATTGAGCACCATGAAGATCTTAAGTAAACCTACATGAGAAATGTTTAGTTGAATGTCTTCAAATGCATTCTCTCTTAAACATTTCTGTGTTGGTCCCACCTCATTAAACTTTAGCATGAGGTTCTTCGCAGAACATTTGATGAGGGGTATGATAACATCTGCAGAAGTGGAAGGTTTTGTAAGCAAAAGACAAGTGTTTGGTGTCAATAAAACTATGTTTTAGCCATAAAAATGTAATTAATCAATTAAAGCCTAAGTAACCATAAAATATTTATCATAATGACATACCTGATTTCTCACTCTTCTTCTTCTTGCTTGGAGAAGCTTGTGTAGAGGCCCTAGCAGTAATACCCATATCTCTAATATCCTTAGGGGATATCCACCAATTATGTACTATTTTGGTAGACACATACTTCTTGTAAACTAGGTCAAATTTGGTTGGATATTCATCAAGCTCCCCCTTACCTATTCAAAAGCAACATGTCTAATCTTGAGACCTTTGGTGAATTCATTCAATGAAGTATGGGCCACCATCAAGGTTTGATCATTCTTGATCAAACCTTGATCATTGACCATATACCTACAAGAGACATATAAAACCAACAAGTTAGAAGAGAGAAGATTAAACTAGATAAAACCAAAACATTAAAACCTATAATAGTTGTCCTTACCCCTATAATTGATACATAGTTCTTGGAGGATTCTAGAATAAAGAGTGGACTCTTTGTGCCACCATTAGAGTATTATTCATGTTGTATAATGAATACTATGCCATGCTCCAAATATTTGAAAGGTACCATGAATTGATGAAATCCACTAGCTCTCCTACACCTTGGGTCTCTAGTCCATCAGTTATGAACTAAGTAATTAGGCATGTAGACTCAGGTAGCAAAGTCTCCATGATAACTGCAGCCACCTCCTCAAAAAAGTGTGATCACATCATCACACTAAAGTGTTGGCAAAGGTAGGCAAGGAAATCCATTTCCCCTGGGTGGAACAATGCTGACATCATTTCCAATCTCAAGTCAGGGAGAGGGGTGTGGTTCATAGGTTGACTGAGGAAGTAAAGAATGCCAACCAGCTCAACCACAATGAGCACTGGCTTCAGCAAGACCCTACAGGGGGAAAGTATATAAAAAAACAACATTAACATAATTTTTCAACAATTAGAATTTCTTAACAAATTTTACACATTCTAGTTGAGGGTGAAATTAGCTCCCATAAAAAGGTCTAGGGTGTTGGTTTAAATTTGCTTAAGAAAATTCAGAAAAAATAAAAATAAATAATAAACATATTATTGCAATATTTGCTAAAATTTATAGCCAAAATCATCATGATAAAAGCATCACAACCAAAATTATGCCTTAGCTCAAAACATGCATTTAGAAAAAGCATCAAAACATAGAAAAAGTGGCCATAATAAGAATAAGTTGAAAGCTTACTAAAAATAGTAAAAACCTTTTTAAAAAAACACATAAAAAACAAAATTTACAACATAATTTATAATCCCTAGGAGCCTGGAGGTTGACAATGCCAACATAATTTATAATCCCTAGGAGCCTGGGGGTAAAGTGCTACAACAAAATTTAGACCAATTAACACAAACTTATTACAAAATTCATGAAAAATTCATCTTAGCTTCTATTTTAGTAATTCCACATATAATAAACCCTGAAATCATGAACTTTCTAACCATGACTATTACAACCAAAAACTTGTAACCATTCTTGTACAAAACATAGCCAAAAATAACAAAACTGTAGCCGTCACCATCAATCCCCATTCATGTAGGGTTAGGAAAAAATTCATTAAAAATTTATTTAGGTTCCAAATGGAATCATTTCACCACCATTTGAAATTTTAAATTGATCCATACACACGTAAGCTTAATAAAAATTCAAAACCCTAGCTATTTTTTCAAAAAAAAATATTCATTAATGTTGATGAAAATTTGAAAAATAGCACAAACCCTTGATTGCACGACCAGACCAAGATAGGCATAACATGACCAATACAACTCCAAATTAAACAAGACCATAGCCATTTCAAATGTTAAATATAAAACTAAAAATCCAAAACATTAAAGTTTTCAAAAATTAAGCCATTTTTCTAATAAAAAAAATACACAACATAGCTTGCTTTTTTGAACCAAAAAGCATAAAAAAACACAAAGTTGACATTATATAACCATAGATTATAGCCAAAATAGCCAAACCAACATCAACCCATTACAAAATGCATCAAAATAAGGGGGTAGGATGTCATTATAATTTAATTTTAATGAATGCTTAGCCCTAGATCTAAGAAAAAGAGCTCGACCATGATATTTTTAGAAAAAACACTTGAAAAAGCAAGCCTAATTTCAAAAATCTTATTTACCTAGGCAAAAATAGCAAAATAGCCCTAGATCCACATGAAAATGGCCAAAACATGATGGTGGATTTTGTTATAATTCCACTTTATTGACTCCTTTTGACTAGATCATGAAAAAATGACTTGTTTCTACCAAGAAAAGTAATAAAATGGCTAGAATACCATGAAAAGGTAAAGAATGGCCTACCTTGGAATTGATGAGGAGGTCCCTTGGATGTAAATAGCCTTATTTGATGCTTTAATGTAAGGATTTTTGCTATTTTTCTTCATATTGATGATCAATGTTGGGAGGAGACTTGAAATCTGAAGAGGGTAGAGCCTCAATGCTGGCCAGAAGAGAGAAGAGAAGCTTTAATGTTGAAGGTTGCAAAGATCTACTACAAAATGAATTCAAAGGCTCTTCTCCACTACATTGATTAATATAATGGTAGCTTATGATGAGTTTTCATAAGTTTTTGAATTAAAAACACATAAACCCAACATTTCCACCCTAAACCCCTACTTGCTAATTTTGTGTATGGCAACTCCACATACACTAAAGTCTAAAGGGGGGAAGTATCTGCCATGCTAGGAGTGAGGAGGGGGGAGAAGGAGAAAAAAATACCTTTTTTTATGTTAAATTTTTACTTTTTAAATTTGTAAAACCATGGGCCTTACCCAGTGCATTGGGTTGGTAGCTATGTCAACGTTGGGGCTTGATTCCTTCAACACATAGAACCACACCCAAGCCTCAACCCACATGCATTCACATTGGGGGTACCATATTCAACATTGAAGTATGTCTTCCACCCTTAAAAAACATAAAAAGCTAACTTTCTTTCCATTTTTAGTAGTTTCTACTTACACCATTCAATCCCAGTCTACGAAAGATGGTCAAACTCTTATAAAATAGTCACCTTGGGTGTAGCCCCTTGCTCATCCCTCCATGGGGGGGCATGGGGGAGGGGGTGGGGGTCAAGGTGGTTTATTTTAGCATGGAATAAAAAGAGGTAACCCCCATTCATATGTCCCACTGCCCACTACACCTAGATCTGACCCCTAGAAGGAGCCTACATGACCAAAAGCCTATCTGATCACTTCCAACAATAGCTAAACATTGGAAAACCTAGTTGAAAGTGGTCAAAGCCTTTTGATTCAATAGTTTCCCACTAGG
>MNCI01027290.1:180812-191481 GCA_015680685.1 Gnetum montanum
GGGGCTTAGCATGGAAGTAAGGGTATAGCTCCATAAAATGATTAAAAAATATTAAAATTAACAACTTCTAACCTTGGGCAATGCCCAACAACTCCAGCAACCATAAGAATGCACATGCATTTCCATAACTAGCCTAAATTCATCAAAAATAAATCCCTTGGGTTCCTCCATGCTGACACACCCCTTGGAGGGGGGCTCAGCATGGAAGCAAGGGGGTAACCTTAAAAAACTATTAAACAACCTTAAAATTGGTAACTTTTGGTGTTGGACAATGTCTAGTAGCTCCGACAACTTTGGGAATGCACATGCATGCCCAAAATTGATTAACATTTATCAACAATTAGCTCCTTGGGATCCTCCACATTGACATAGCCCCCTTGGAAAGGGGTCTTACCATGAAAACAAGGGGGTAACCCAAAAAATTAATAAAATGGCCTTAAAATTAACAACATTTGACCTTGGGGATGTCTAGCAACCCCAACAACCTTGGAAATGCACATGCATGCTCAAAATTGATTAAAATTTGTCAAAAATTAGCCTGTTGGAATCGTCCATGCTAACACACCCCCATGGAGGGGGGATCAATGTGGAAACAAGGGGATAACCTTGAAAATGCATCAAATAACCTTAAAATTGGTAGCTTTTAACCTTGGGTAATGCCTAGTAGCTTTGACAATCCTAGGAATGCATCTACATGCTCAAAACTAAAAAAAATGCATCAAACCTTACCCCTTGGAACCCTCCAGACTAACATACTCCCCTATAAGGGGAGATCAACATGGAAACAAGGGGGGCTTCACATAGAAGCTCCAAAACTCTTGTTTTTTAGGCCCAAATAGCCCAAAAACAACTCTTACTAATGTCTAAATCCATCTAACTACTCTACAGCCCTGAACCATGGTCCACTAAGGCCTAAAACTAGCAAAAATCAATCTCTTTTAACTTATAAATAGCCATGAATGACCCTAGATAGCATGCTTTACTGTATGATTCAACTTTCTTTTTTGACCTTATGTTTCATTATTGACCCTTATAGCCTTTTTATAGCCTTTACATAGCCTTATACTTCCCTTATCAATTTTATTTATCCATGTTTAGCCTTTGATTAGAATAAAATAGTGGGGTTTAGCCTTCCTTGACCATTGTTTGGCACCATGTGACCATGGCCCGCTATGCCCTTAAACTAGCATCATGGCCTGTCAAGGCCCAAAACTAACAAAACCATGATTCTTGTTGGCCATTTGTAGCCTTATTTCTTGTATTTCCCCCATTTTTTGACCTTTATTTAGCCCTTAGTGCACTTTTTTTTCTTGTTTTATTGTCTTGGGTGACCTTGTTTGCACTAGAATAGCATGTATTTGCATGATTTTTATAGCTTTTTTAGCATTATTTATTCATTTTTACCCAGGTGCCACTTAATACACTTTTGGTTGACATGCAAGATTAAAGTATGAGTACTTGGGAGTTGATCAATTTACCTTTGAGTCTAAGTTGACCTCATGGTGATGTAAAATTGTATATTGACCCTAATTGCCTAGATCTTGAGTTTGAGACTCTTGTTGACTACATAGCCTAAATAGAGAAACCTCTAGAGTGGCCTAAAAGCCTAGTAAAAACCCCTAACTTAGAGGTTGGTGACATAATTGAAGACTCGCTAGCTAAGGTTCTTGTCATAACACACAGTGGTGAGGAGAAAACCATTAAACTAAGTTCCTCACTGGAACCTCAATAGGCTCAAGACATCACCAAAGTCCCACAAGGCAACATTAAGGTCTTTTCCTGGTCATATGAAGATCTGTCAAGACTATACCCATGCTTAGTACAACATAACATCATATTGGACCTTAACATTATACCAATTAAGCAAAAATTACATAAGATAAGACTTGATTTGGGCTTGGAAGTTCATGATGAGATCTTGAAGCTCTACTGAGCTGGTTTCATTAGGATTGTCAACTACATAGAATGGGTTTCCAACATAGTGGTAGTCCCTAAGAAAAATGGAAGTATCTATATTTGCATCAATTTCTGAGACTTGAATAAAGCAACTATTAAGGATGACTTTTCATTTCTTGGTATTGATCAGCTCATCGATACCATAACTAGACATGCCTTATTGTCCTTTATGGATGGGTTCTTGAGATACAACCAAATTAGGATCAACCCAAAGCACCAACTTAGCACAACCTTCATGACCCCTTTGGGGACCTTTATCTATACAATGATGTCCTTTGGCCTTAGGGTTTTCTCCTCACCACTGTGCTTAGATCTTGTGCTTAGTTGTAATTCCAAAGAGGTAATGATCTAGATCTTGTGCTTAAACTATGCCTCAACTATGAGCTTGGGCTCAATCCTAAGAAGTGTGTCTTCAGTGTTAAGACTAGAAAGATGCTTGGATTTTTGGTATCTAAAGTAGGGATACATGTCAATATTGATAAGGTTAAGATCACATTCGAATTAGCATCACTTGCCAACTTTAAGGAGCTGAGGGGATTGCAAGGTAGATTATAATTTATTCGTAGGTTTATTGTCAAGCTTATGGATAAGTTACAATCCATGAAACACTTGCTTAAGAAAGGGATTCACTATAAGTGTATGGCTTAATGCCAAGAGTCCTTTGAAAACCTTAAGCAAGAGTTGACACAACTACCAACAATCTATCCTCTGCAAGAAGGCAGACTTTTTTACATCTACTTGGTCATCTCTGACACATTCATTGACTCTCTAATCTATCAAAAATGCTAATATACTATCTTAGCCATGCATTAGTTGCCCATGAAACCCGATACACCAAAGTGGAGAAGTATTCTCTAGCACTAGTCTTTTGATTGAAGAAGTAGAGACACTACCTCTTTAGAAGCCAAGTCAATGTCATTTGCAAATATAATGTGCTTAGAGCCATAACAATCAATATCTATCAAAGTAGCTATATAGCCTAATGAAAAGCCATAACCATAGAGTTTGACCTTTGTTACATCTCTTACTCTTCAACTAAATGTCGAGCTATAGTTATATAACTTACTGTTTCACTTGTTGATGACCAAGTAGCCATAGATCCTGAGTTTCCCGATGAGCATATTAATACTGTTAGCTAAGTACTTGAGTGTTATGAGGCACTCATGAACTTTCACAAAGCTTCAACTATCCATGGAGCTAGTGTTTTTGCCATCATAACATTCCCATTTGATCAAATCCAACCTTTCACCTATTGTTTTAAGTTCCTGTGTACTAACAACATAGTAGAGTACAAAGGTTTGATTAGGGGAATGATGGGAGCTCATGATCTAGGAACTAGATGCTTAACAATTAAAGGTGATTCCCAACTTGTGGTTATCCAAGTAATAGAAGTCTATGCGTGTAAAGCCAAATACTTGCAACCATACTATGACCTAAGGAAACAATTGTCACAATAGTTTGTAGACATTGATATCTAGCATGTACCTCAAAATGAGAATGTGATAGTCAATGCAATTGCAACATTAGCTCTCATTATGACACTATATGTGTTTAGTAAGTTTCCCACCTTAACCGTGGACTGTGCTATTCCCATCACACAAAACACTAAGGATACCTTTGTATGCATCATCCATACTACTCCTACCAGAGAGTTGTTTGATGATATCAAAATTTATCTTAATCATGGTGAGCCTTCGCAAGCTTGACTACAACACAAAAGGAAATTTTACAAAAACGATTAAAGCAATATGTCACCATAGGTGATAACATATAATGTCAACAATCTATAATGGTATATTACTAAATTACTTAAGTAAAATTGAAGCCAGAATAGTCCTACAAGAGGTTCACAAGGGTGTTGTGCTTAGGTTACTACTAGCCCCATATGAAAAGTGGCTATATGCAAAATCTTAAGCATTATGACATGTGCCAACGACATAGTAATCTCATACATGTATCACCAACAGAGTTGCATATTACTCAGATCACTTGGCCATTTCAATGATGGGGGTTAGATATCATTGGGCCTATAACACCCAAGTCTTCTGCAGATCATAGATTCATCATCACTACAACTAAATACCTTACTAAGTGGGTCAAGGCTATTTTCTTAAGGAAGACTACATTCGAACAAGTTTGCAAATTTATCTTAGATAACATTGTAGCCTATTTTGTCATACCCATGAACATAGTTATAGATAATGGATCATAATTCAACAGGCATGAAATGAAAGATTTCTATCATAACCTAGGCATTAACCATTATTTCTCATCACCTTATTATCCTTAGGCCAACGAACAAGTAGAATTCAGCAACAAAGCCATTATCAACTTGCTAAAGAAGATGCTTAATAAAAATAGGTTTAAATGGCATGAACGGCTTATCCATGTACTATGGAACTATAGAATGAACAATCACATGAAAACTAGAGCAACTCATTATAACTTAGTTTATGATTTTGAAGTTATATTTCCTCTTGAATTATAGGTTCCATCACATTTAGTAGCCTTCATTAACTTCATTAATGATGAGCAGAACAAGGAGTGTTGGATAGTGGCCCTAGACTCAGTGAAGGAGCAATGTATGCAAGCACTTGCTCACATTGAACATTATCAAGAGTGGTAGAAATTACAACACCACCATAACTTGACCAACCATAAGATTAAGGAAGGTAACCTAGTCCTCAAAGCTATCTGCGAGCATGTAGATAAATTCTCAGCCAATTGGAAAGGACCTTTCCTAGTTACCAAAGCGTATGACAATGGAGAATTTAGGTTAGCTGATATGAATAGGAATGAGCTAGCTAATCTAGTTAATGACTCCTATTTAAAGCCATATTACATGTAGTAGATGATCATAAATAAGTGAGCCTACTCTAGAATGGCCTATTGAGGCTTTAAACTAGCATAATGGCCCATTGAGGCTTTAAATTAGCAATATGGCCTACTGAGGCCTTAAACTAGCAACATGGCCTGCTAGGGCCTAAAATTGGTAACAACATGACCTTCCAGGGCCTGAAATTGGTACCATGGCCTATCGTAGCCTTAAATTGGCAACATTGGTGATCAAGATAGCTTCATTTCATTCTCCATGAGGTCTATATATGCATTGTAATGATTTAACATGCTTTGTTTGATTCATTTTCTTGTCCTCTTGGAGTTGTGTTTGTAGGATGAAGCCCAAAGCCATCACAAAGATGCAACTCATTACGGTAGCAAATCATCACGTGACCTCAATGTGCAAGATTTGGTAAGTTTGTCCTATTATGTCAAGATTTCTTGTACTATTACTCTTCCTCTAACACCACTCCTTGAGCCAAGCACCATAGTTTGATTATAGTCTTCCAAACCTCAAGCAATAATGTTAACTCATGTTTACCACTCATGCACTATATGTATATGATATGTCCTCAAAATGCTCCATCCTCAAGTCCACTTGGATGTAACACAAATCATTTAGTGGAAAAACTATTAAGTCCATTGAGCATAATGCATCTCCTTTGGTGGGATGACTCTCAAGTCCATTGAGTGTAATGCAATTCACTTGATGGAAAAGCTATGTTAAACTAGCCTTGGAAATGAAACCCAATGAAGGTTTCACAAAAAAAGAAAAAAGAAAAAAAGAAAAGAAAACAAAAGAAAAGGAGAAAGCATGTTGCCAAGGAACCAAATGGCCAAAACAAGCCTTGAAGCCTAATGGCTAAAAAACTTTTGGAGTGAAGTGGGTGGTGTCTCAAACACATTTGTTGAGTAACCAACACTTCAAAATATGTCAGTACAATGCTACTACCATGATGTCAACACTTGTAATACATTGTTAACCTCCATGACCATCTTCCTAACTACCATAATCATTCCTTCATCATAATGCAATCCCATTATCACAAGCACTCTTCGTCATGGTTTGACATGACTAGATCAAGTGTAGAGAGGGAGCATTAATGGTGGACCAATAGTGGTTTTTTGTATTCTTTTTCGATGCCTCTTAGGTCAATCCTCCAAACACCAACAAATAGGGGCCAATGAAACACCACCAAATTTGCAGGTTGAAACCTTTGTGAGCCCATCCCATGAAATCCAAGGCAATTCTTTATTATAAATGTGAAGGTTGTAATACATAAAGAGGCAATCTCACATGTTTCATACTTTTGAGGCTGAAAATGCTTCATAAGTGATCAAATCCTCATTCCCCAAGTGAAAAACGTTACCTAGTATCTATATGTGGGCTTGGGGAAGTCAAAAATGCCTTTTGAAATACCAAAAATGGCAATTTGATGAGTTTTATTAGTTGGGGGAGGGGGGTGTAAGCCAGTTAGGAGACTTTAAGTCTAGCATGGAGGAGTGCAAGGAGGGTAGAACTCTCTTACCCCCTAGCCTGGAAAGGGGGGTGACCTAGCCTAGAGGGAGTTAACCATCATCTTGAGTGTTGATCACTCATCCCCCTCAACATTGACACTCTTCCCCCCTCCACATGGTAAGCGAGGGTTAGACAGCGTCAAGTGGGTATATAGCTAGGATGCATGGGGGGTGAACCTCACCTACCCTATGAACATGGAAACTAATTTTTAGCAATCATGTTAGCAAATTTGCAACCAATAAATTAGCAATTTGGTAGCCAATTTGAAGCCAATCAATTAGCCATTTGCATCCAATTTGCAGCACAAATCATGGATGTAACCCTATAAAACCACACCTTGGCACCATGACAAGATCACATACTTTTGCAATTTAGCATCCTTGGCATTTTGGCATTCAAGAGCTCTTACTTCCTAGGCAAAAATGTATCTCCTTGGTTCCTAGCAATGTAGACCCATTGCAACTTGTTACCCCTTTTCATTCCCCCCTCTTTGGATTTGTGAGTTTTTGTTGTTAATGTTACCCCCCCTAGGATCACCAAATCCCAATGTGATGCACTTTGGCCATCCCAATCCTTCACATTTCCATAACACCCAACATTCAATAGCATTACAGATCTAAGGAGAAGGAAAAGGAGGTTTGATTGCATTAGGAGTGATAGAGATACTAGATCATGGAGTTGATTGTGGCTTCAACGAGCTCTGAACCCCTGCCCAAGCGAATCCCCTTCTACCCCCCTCTTGGGCACCAATTTTATACACATATTTGAACTCATTCTTTATTTATTTAATAAAATTTATGATTCCATATTATGTACAATTTCATTTATAATTGTTATATTTTAGTGCATCATTTCATAAATTTGCATATTTCTATACTCTTGTTACACCCCCATTTTGCACCCCCCCTAAGTTCCTGGGTGATCTATCGGATCATCTAGGGCACCCTGAATCCCATTTTACTTTGTGGAGGCCCTAGGGCATTTGGGGTTGAGGCTACCTATGACTGAGAATCCTTGGTTTTCTCTAGCAATCAATACTTTTTATCATATCAGTCTCCTTCTCTTTGCTTGCTAGTTAATAAGAATGGTATTTGAAGTCCAAAATTATTTGTCTTGAAAAATGGTGGAATAATTGTTTAGAGCATCCCTTACATTCATTTTTTATCTTGATATAATTGGTTCTATGAAAAAATATGTGTAGCACTTATTTTGATTTCCTTTGGATCATTATCTTATTGATCTTTGTCATGTTTTCAATCTTATTTAATTAAAACTTATTATGATGTTTTGCTTGTAAGCTCATGACCTTTGGAATATTTTTGCTATTTATAAGATAAGATAATCCTATTAATATTACTAATTGAAAATCTTAGTCTCCATATTTGAGCTTAATGTTGACCTACAGTTGCAGTGTGTTTGTGACTTATAACATTTGTACATTTATAGCTGAAGATAAGTACCACATGTGTCGGGGGAGCCTATTTCTCATTATCCATCACCATCTTGGAGATCACCAATTTAGGGGGAGTCTTTGGAAACTTCAACCAAGAGACACTAAAATAGCAAAATATTCCAAAATGAGTAAGATAAAAACATCAAGAGGTATTTTTTAAGTGGATGGCTAACTCTTAAGTTTGTGATATCCTTTAGCATGATTATAATTTTTTTTTTTTAAAAAATGGTTATGTTTGTGACATTGCCTTATTTAAAAAGCAAAATATGCATTTTTCTTTCATGACTTCCATATCCTTTTTGTTGATGTTTTCCAAATTTTTGGTTGAATATAAAAATACAAGTTCTAATGAGATATTTATTTCAATTAGATAGGTTGCTTAATCTATACTTGGTATTTAACATCAAATCATGTGTTGCTACTTTTTGATTAGATGTAGATCCTTGTTTGGAACTGATAAGAGCAATTCTTAATGTACCATTAGCCTACCTATTTGATATTCAAGCATAAGATGAAGTAAGAAGTACATATATCTTTAAAAAGAATACAAATAGTGATATTATTCCTTACAAAAACATGAGCAAGCACATGATCATTCTAATTTTGGCAAAGTATCCATGATTTTGATTGAAACATCCTTTAAGTAGTTTGCCTTGAGACATACTTCCTAGCTTAAGAATTTAAAATATGGCATGACTAATCTCACCTTATGAAGATGTATTATTTTGCTGATGGTTTACAAAGATCTAGCACATTTGAACATTAATAGATCCATGCTCTACTAATGATTCATTTGAGATAGGTTACTTGATCTTTAAGGCTTATACTTTACTTCAAGCTTTAAGTTTGAGTATCACTCAGAAAGGCTTAGATTAGTTCTTGATAAATTTGGGGCAAATCCTCATGGAAGTTAGTGCTGAAAAATGTGTGCTCTTTAATTGAATTTGTTACTTGCTAATGTTTTTGGGATTCTACCATGATTTTTGATTATGCTTATTTTATATTACACTTTTATAAATACTCTTTCCCTAGTTTATGTGCATTATCCTTTTTGTTGCTATTCAAAAAGGGGAAGAATAGTATGATTATATTTGTATGATCACTAACTCATTTTCTTAAGTTTTGAACATAACAAAAAAGAGGGAGATTATGGACCTTTTGGTTTGTCAAAATTTTAAGTAAAACGCAATTAAAGGTTGTTTAAATGGTTGTATGGTTATTATGTTTGCAGGACAATGTACATGGGAAAACAAGATGAGTTAAAGCCTATAGAGATGACAAGAAATGAATTGGTTTAGAGATCAAAGGAGAAGGTCATCCACAAGGTCTTAAATGAACATACAAGAATTTCAAAGAACATTGATGAGGACTAGATACTATACAATCAAAGTTGTCATCATTAAAGGATACAAAAGATCTACGTTGTGGACAAGGAATGAAGAGATCAAGACAAGAAAGCTTATAGAAGTTTGATGAACATGAAAAAGGAAGAAAGAATTCAAATGACAAAGAAAGGTAAAGAAAGAAGTCTTTGGGAAATAGTAGATGTCCTGGCAAAATTAGAGTAAACTCAAATGAAGACATCTTCAAGAAATAGTGAATGTCTTTCCTCAGGCAAAGACATCTTCACTAGAGAAAGACTTCTTCATAGAATGTAGGCTAGATTTAGAAAGATATCTGCCATCAGACAAAGATGTCCTCCTAGAATGGAGATTTTAGAAAGGCATCTTTCCTAGACAAAGAAGTCTTCCCAGAATAGAAGGCAAAAACAGAAAGACATCTTAGGCATGAAGAAGAAATCTTCCATGACCTTTAGTGACTGTTGTCTAGCTATTGCATGAGTTATAAGATGGATTTAGAAACATGACAGCTATAAGAAGACATCATATGCATTGAAAAAAGTGAAAGCTTATGTACAATCATTGTATAATTATTTTTTCAATCATTGTAATCTTTGTTGCTCTTCATTGTATCATCATTTGTTCATTGTAAAGTGTGTTGTACCTTAAAGTGATAGAATTAGCAAATTAAGTGGCATTTATCCCTTCTAATTATTCTCCCTTGTTGCCTTACAAGGTTGATGTGCTTCTTGTGGGAAGGCATCTTGCTTGAGCTTGTTGGTATCCTATGGGATTGTGTGTTTGATGTTGTGACATAACACTCTAGAGTGGAGCTTAAGATTGTTATGGAAGGATAGAAACCACATTCTAAGCCTAACAAGACCTTGCAGGGTTGAGTGGTTGACGTTGCAGCACAACACTCCGAAGTAAGGCTTAAAGACTATACAAGTTGTGGATCCTTCAAACCACATTTGAGAGAAACAAAGTCTAGAGGTGTGCTTGCAATCTATCCTCCAAGTGTGGACTTCCCAAGTTGGGAAACCACGTTAAATTTAGTGTGTGTGCTTTGTTTGAAAAAGTTTTAATTTGGGGAAGTTATTCATCCTACCCCTTCTAAGTTCAATGGTCCACACTTTCTTTGATGGTCCATTTAAATAAGACTTTTAGTTGAATAACAATCTCATATAGTTTAGACTTAGTAATTTGTGTAATATATTTAATGAAGTCAAGTAGTGAAACCCACTCTACTAGCCCTCATTGAAGAAAAAAAATCCTCATTCAAAAACCATACTCAAAAACTCCTTTGTAAAGCATTAGAAAACACTTTACAAAGGCTTGAGAATCTTCTACTTTTGGAAAACCTCTATAAAGCCTAAGAAACCCTTTATAAAGCCTCAAATTCTCTATTATTGAATGTATTTGGATCTTCAGTTTATTTAATTCCATCTTCAATGATATTAAAAAAATCATTTAATTCAAGTAGATACTCCATATGCCAAGGTTAAGATGAAATTATTTTACTTCTATCATAACTTATATTATATCTTGATATTTATTTATTTT
>MNCI01027290.1:191956-202160 GCA_015680685.1 Gnetum montanum
ATAGAGATTGTTTTGTAGAGCTAAAAGAATTGGTTTTAGCTCATGTTAGGACTAGCATTAGTGAAAATAGTTTATCACAAATTATTGAGTTAAAAATTTATCAGTAAATGTTGAAAAATTAAGGATTTTAAGGAGTAGGATTAGTTTGATAAAAGAGAGTTACTATTATTAAGCCACATCATCTCACTAAGTTGGAATGATTCATAGAACCAAAAATTGGTTCTACAAGAAGCTTTCAAATCGATTCTACAAATCATGTTAGCTTTATATAACATATATAGTAAAATAAGATTATACAGCCATGGGCTTAATTAGCTCTATATGTCACATCATCTTGTAAAATTAGAATACCTTTGTAGAATCAAAGAGTGGATCTATGAGTTAGTTCTATAAGAGAGCTCTAATTCATGTTAGTTGTTAGTTGGTTTGTTCGTTGAATTAGGGAAGGTTCATAGAACCAAATATTAGTTGTACAAAGAGCTTCTAAATTAGTTCTACCACATTAGTTGGCTAGGGTTAAAAAAGAGCTTTGTATTACAATGGGATTTGATTTTATATGAAAATGTCAAGTTTGGCTTTATGGGTAAAACCCATGTACCATATAAGTTGGGTAAGAAAAGCTTATTTTAAGGAGCTGGTATCTCAAGAAGTTGTACAATTAATTTAGAGAAGCTTTCATTTTTAACTATATAAGACTCAAGAAGGTGAGCTACGTAAAATCAAAATTTGATTCTATAAGCCATGTGATCTCTCATATAGTGTGAGTTTGTAGAATAAAATTTGGGTCGACAAATGAGATTTGAAATGGTTCTACAAGCCACATCAATGCCAAAAGTATAAAGCTTAGACATAGGGTGTACTAAAGATTATTCTACACATGTCTAATTATAGTTTTTAATCTAGTTGAGTTAAATTCAATGTGAGAAAGTTCCTCAAGAATTTAAAGAGAATCCAATGCTGCTTAAGCTTAGAATATAAAAGGACGAGTTTGTAGAATCAAAGAGCAATTCTACAAGTCTAAAACTATTCTACCACATTAGCAAAAGTAAGAAGAAGAAGTTTGTAGATTCAAAATGTGGTTCTATAAATTAGTTATATGAGCTAGCTATAGAACACCTTTTCCATTTCAACTCCAAATAAAAGGGAGAAGCTTATAGAATAAAAAAAATAGTTCTAAGAAATGATTATACAAGCTATATAGACGTATGAGGAGGCTCTAATTTAGAAACTTAGATATAATACTTGCTACAAATAATGAATTGAATCTACAATTGTATCTAGCTTATGAAGCCACAAAATCAACAAAGATGAAATTAAGAGATATCAAAGCTTAATCAAGTGCCACATAATTAGAAGTATTGTAGAATCAAGTATTGGTTCTACAAAGTGCTAATGGATTCTATAGATATCAATATTAAAGAAGCCTATTCTAAATAGAGCAAATAATGGTTCTACAAAGTGGTTCTACTATGTTGTGCTAGCTCAATTACTCTTGATCATTTTAAGGAAAAATTAAGAGCTAATAAAAGGTGAGGCAATTCTTAAAACAAAACTATTTGTACTAAGCATATGGTTATTTAATAGCATCAATGGAGTAGCTTGGTGAAATTAAAACTTATGACATGTGTCAAAAGATGATTCAAACAACTTGTCTTTGATGAGCAAATTTAAAAAAATGAAGCTTCAAGTATTGATGGGCAAGCTCATGCTAGATTTTGAATCATAGAGTCATTAGCAAATAGAATTAAACATTAAAGTAGAGTAAGAGCTACAATTTAAGTGTGAAGAAAAGCTTTCTCAAGTCCTTTTCAAAATGTCTTATAAGAAGAGGGTAGAAGCACTATAGAAGTTCTAGGACATCAACACTTCTAGTTTTTAAATTATGTCCAATATCTCAAGCTCAATATATACCAACTTTGATAATGAATTGATGTTGTGTATTTGGATTTGGAGGTAGAAGAAAAATAGTTATTCAACTTCAATGAGGATCATGCTTTTATAGAAAAGACAGAGCTCAAAATTTTAGAAACCAGGGAAGACTAGTAAGAGATTTATGAGAAGATAGGTTTTCAGAAGCTTGGTTTCAAGCCTAGAAAAAATATTATAAGGGATATTATAAACCACCTGATAGCTAAAACTATGTATGAGAAAGATAGGCTATGCTTCAAAGGAAACACAGAATGCTTCATCAACATTAGTGTTATGAAGGCATATGAGCTCTATGATCTCATAAAGCCTAATATGATAAAGGTGGAAGCTCGTAAGTACAATGAGGAGATACTAAGTCGTAGATTTTGATCTCATCTAGAAACATGCAAGGTATTTAAGCTCTTACCAAAATGTCTTACAAAAGTTTAGGGATATTGAAACACCGTTCCTAAAGCTACAAAGCTCAAGTTTCCACATAGAAGTGTTATTTCAACTTTGAATTTTTTCTCAGGGTTTGAAATTAGTTATGTTATTGATTATCATGTTTGGGCATGGGTAGCTTTAGAAAATGTGAAAAATTTCTTCTCTATAAAATATATGAATGGTATATTATAAAATAGTCCAGTAAAGATCCATGAACAGGGGGTTTCGTTTAATTTAAGCTTATTTTGATGGACTTTTTGTTGAGTGAGATTCCTGAACCTGAAAGAACAATCCTAATTTTTATTGATTATATATCATAATGTAGAGCTCACCTTAAATATCCTTGCTATGAGTTTTTTCAAGTCATATGCTAGAAGAGATATTTTGTATTAACAAGTAGTGTCCAATGCTCTACCAACATGAAGACAAATGTACATGAAGTAAAATTAGTTTAATTTTTTTTTTCAATTAATGGATGGATATAAACTATTTTTTACACCAACTCACCTTTATTTTGCATAAATTTCTTTATTTTCACTATGGGGAATGACTTCTTAGTTTTTCCAAGTATGGCTATGACTTGTGCTAGTCTGAGAATCCTAAGGGATGTTGCCCTAGTATGTCACATTTATAAGAGTCATGGGTGTATGCATTAAATCCAAGTCTATCAAAAAGAAAATACCTAGGAGGTTACATGATTACAAAACAACTACAAGTAATTTAAAAATCAATAATGGTATCCAAGTGAAACTCTTTCTCAACCTCAATAATAGTATTATCAATAGTGAAAAGCCTCACAGTCATAGTAGATACCACCACTAAGGTAATAGTATCCTTATAGGTAACTAAATTTTATAGATATTATGTCCAAAAAATTATTTCTTGTAATGTTGTAGTTACTCAAACTCATTTCTTCACTACTAATATCCATGAAAATACCATAGACCTTTCACTTTTAGTTCTAAATCATAGCCATACCCTTCTCATCCATCTCCCATCCATTCAAAATCATCATATAATTTTCTTTTCTCCAACATCACCTTCATAAATGTAAGGCAAGACACCTTCATAACCACAATAGGAGCATGCTACTAGAGCTATATATGTGTAAGTGAATGATAATTTGATTGGTTTAGAGCACAAGCCTCAGAAGTGCCCTTTCTTTAGACTTGTTATTACATCCTTCTAGAGACATTGGATATGATAGTATGATTATGATTTAAATATTATTTTTGTGGTCTCGATGGGTTATTAGGGATGAGTTAGTTTGTTATAATTGCATTTGGTGAGCCACGATATCAGGGCTGCGATATTGCATCCACAATATCAGGTCTGCAATATTAGATCCTACCAAGCGATATCGAACATCCGATATTAGGACCTATCTCTTTGGCTATAAATAAGAGGCGGGTGCACTTGGTTTGGTAGTTAGTTCTTAGTCCCTTACCTGAACTCTTGCAGTTTCTCCCTCTTAGAGTTAGAATTATTTTTGAGTGCTCACAGTAGGAGTCATAAAGAGAACGAATCTTTATTCGAGCATTGTGTACCTAAGCATGCCTTGTGTCAAGAAACAAAGATGAACTTTGTCATAAACCTTGCAACATTTAGAATAGCTTATCTCTCACCCTTAATGCTATTTACAGTTATTCAATACTTTCATTAGTTAATTAATGTTGCTTTTATTGATTCATTAATTTTCACAAGTATGCACACTCAGTACAACCACTTCGAGCATGTGTGGACACTTGGTAACCTAGTAACGATTAGCGTTTGGTAATCCTTGTAGTTTTGCACTGGTTTAGGATGTGTATGGAAAGTGGGAATGAATGGTGGTGTTAGGACTAGTTAGGACCTAGCTAATTAGTTAATTTAAATTAGTCATTCAATTAATTCACTTCTTCCCTCTTTAGCACTAGGACATAAAACATAAAAAGCATAAAAATCATATACATCAAGTTTACTTAACCATATAATTATGCCATATGAGTAAGCTTGGGAAGACAATGATCACCTAACCCATCCTTGTTCTGTGAAGGTGCATAAGCACTTAGTCCTTGGAGTTTTATCGGATCACGCGTAATGCTCGTATTTGTATGGTTGAGCATAGGGGTACCTCATCACTCATCATTGGCACCATTGCTAGGGACTTTGTTGTTTGTGCGCTAAGTAGAACTTAGGAATCTTCCCATCATTGGAACGAACCCTAGGGTTAGTTATTTTAAAATCATTAAAAGAGAAGAGTATTGCACACTAAATAATTAATCATGTCTCGTTCTTCTTATGAGAGTGTTTCACTGCCTAGGTTTGACACAATGAACAATCGGAGGCGTAGTACACATGATGACCCACCAGTGCCCCAACAGTTTCATGTGATATACGTTCATCCCAATAAGTATATACCAAAATTTACCTTTATCCTCCACTAGGATGAACAACTATGTTGACATGATTTAGAAGGTAACATAGTGTTACCTCCTGATCTTTCAGTCCTAAGCATGCTTCTTCGTGCTCTCACACGAACTGGTATGCAACACTTAGTTATCCATAACTCAGATTTTGATACCAACGAACACAAAAGGTCCAAAAAAGGAACACAAACACATAACAAAGATGGAAATTCTAATCGTAACTGCGATTGAGGCCACGACCACTAAAGAGAATGTAGTAGGCACCATCATGGTGATAGTCCTCCTTCCTCTTCACCTTCGTCATCTTCTTCCCCCTCTGCTTCAGGATCTAGATGCAGTCGCAAACAAAAAGATCATGAGGACAATGGTAAGTAAAACAAAGATCATAGATGAAATAGTCAAGAAAGGGGATGAGGGAATTCTAGAGAAACACGTCATGAAAGGAGGGAGAGTAAGGAATAGCATAAGCATCATAGATGCCATAAAAAAACATGATCATGATGAACCCCTACTCGCTACCCAAAGTATGCTAGATATAACTAAGGCTGTTAGAATCCCAGCAAGGCACCAAAAAGATAGCAAGATCAAAAGATTAGACATGAAAAATATCCCACAATTTGAAAAGGGATACAATGTTGATCCTCAAAATCATTTGCAAGTATTTCACGATGCATGTGCCTTGCAAAGCATAAAAAACAAGTGGAAAAAACTCAAGTTGTTTCCACAGATACTGATCAAGGAAGTGGAAAGCTGGTACCGGTCCTTAGAATTGAAATCCATTCATCGATGCAGTATCATGTTAGAACTGTTCAATGATAAGTATTAAATGTACTCCTAAGTGTCCAACCTGTGAAAGCAAATCCAAGGATGGTAACAAGGAGGACACGAAACCTTGGATGCTGCCATGGACCAATATTATGCATTATTATGTCATTTCTCTAGCCATGGTTACTCGTAGAGGGAACAAATACGCCATCTCATAGATGGACTTAGGCATGAAACATGAAGAACCCTTGGGACTTATGCCCAAGGAAGACTATCCAAGCTTAGAGCTCGTCAAGTACAAAGATTGTTGGAGAAAGTTGCTAAGGAAGAAGGAGAGTTAAGGAAAAGAGAGAGTGTAGAGGAATACAACAGAGATCCTTCCCTCTAAAAGAAGGGAGTTAGATTTTTTAAGGATGAAGAAGAGTCACCACTTGAAGACATGATGAATAAGAAAACTTTGCCCATTCAAAAACTTGCATCAGAAGTATCGACAAAGGTGGACCAAATGTGGGACTCCCTAGATAATAGATTTTAAATCATTTTAAAAATAGTAGAGGAGTCTAGGGAACCATGTAGTGATTGAGAAAGGAGAAAAAAGAAAGAAACTGAATATGCATGTAACAAAGGTAAGGGCAAAGTTGCCATCATTGAAGAGGTTGTGGATTCGGATACAGACAATGATGGTGAATGTGAGACATGTCAATATGATCATACTAAGGGATGTTGCCTAGTAATCTCACATCTACATGAGTTTAGAGTGTACACACTAAACCCATGATTAAATAGACAACAAACACCCTAAAGGTTACCTTATCCTCAAGGTAGCCCAAGATAGTTCCACAAACCCTTGACATATTAATTGAGTGGAACTCCACCACAACCAAATGAACAATATCAATAGTGGCAACACCCACAATCATGGGGAATGCCACGACCATGTCAACAATACCCTTACCATCAACCTGACCTGTATGGATACTACATGCAGTAGGCAATCTCTCCACATGACTCTACTAGTCACGTTACTCCTCAGTCTCAATACCAAACCCATGAGTACTATAGAACTCCTTCTCCTAGAGGAGAGGTTTCACAAATGTACTATCCTTCTCATCTAACTACACCTCTTCCACCCTTAGCCCCATTACCACCTACTCTAGCTATGCAGGGTGAGCTCCCTGCCTAGCCACAACAACATAACACTACAAGGGCTATCAACCCACAACCTACTGCTGGTTCAGACAACCACATAAGGAAGAGACCTTTCTTTAGAACCAACAATCCAACTAATTCCTTGCAATCACAAGCAGAAAATTCTCCAAATGCCTCACCATCATTCAAATATTTGGAGCTTCCTTTGAATCAAAGACCGTGCTTAATGCACATGATCATGTTGACTCATGCAATTACTAATTGGATTAATGCTGGCCATCTTCCTAAGAAATTCTTTGATCTTGGAAGTCCCCTTATATATTTGCAAATCACTGGGAAAGAACCTTGCAAGGCTCTTTTGGATTCAAGTTTTGGTGTTAACTAAATCTCTCAAAAAATGTACAAAGCTTGGAACCTACCTCCACTAAAAAAGAGTAACATACATTTAGAGTTGGCTGGCCAGTCCATCACTATTCCATTAGGACTAGTGAAGGACATTGTCACCACTGTTTGTGGGTGGTCATATCTAGCCGATTTCCTAGTGATTCAAGTCAACAACTGTAAGGGGAACTTCCCAATCATAATGGGAAGAGCATGGCTAACCACAATTGATGCATGCCTAGGAATACATGATCTTTTCCTAGAAATATCAAAGGAAAATACATCTGGAAAGATCAAGAAGAAGAATGTTCCATGCATCAGAAGTCCTGGTTTGTACAACGTGTAACATTGCCTACATGCAACCAATGTGCATCAATAATTAACATACAAGGATGCTTGTATGCAGCAGCCACAAGACAGGAAGGCACCTAGTGGATGATAGCTAACCAAGATAATAATTCAACTATACACATGGAACCAACTAAGAGCTTGACTTGCACCTACATTAATAGCATAGATACATTAGAGCAAGTCCATCACCAACTTCCAAGTCTTGACATCAAAAATATCAACTGGGAAAAGTTGGAAATCCCTAACGAGTTCAAGTAAAAGCCCCTTGAGTTAAAACTGTTTCCCACTGGTATGGAGTATACATTTCTCAAAAATGGAAAATTGATAATCATTAATGCTAAGCTTGCTCCTCAACAAAAAGAAAGACTACTGAAAATAGTAAACAAATGGTTGAAAGCCTTTACTTGGTCATATCCCTAATTAACCAAAATAGATCCTAGGATATGCCAACATGAAATTTACACTGACCCCTCCATGAAACCTCGACAACAACCATAGAGGTGACTAAACCCAAAGCTTAAGAAAGTAGTTAAAGAAGAAATTGAACAACCTCTAAAAGTTGGGTTCATCTATCCCATTGCTGATAGTGAATGGGTTAGTCTGTTAGTCATTGTGCCCAAAAAGGGAGGTAAATGGAGGGTGTGTATAGACTTTAGGTTACTGAACATGGCAACATTTAAAGACCACTTCCCATTGCCATTCATCAATGAAGTCTTAGATATCATTACAGGGCATTGCTACTATAGTTTTTTGGATGGCTACAGTGGATATAATCAAATTCAAATAGTACCAGAAGACCAAGACAAGACTACATTCACAAGTCCTTAGGGGACATTTGCATATAAGCAGATGCTATTTGTCTTATGCAATGCCCCAGCAACGTTTCAACATTTGGTTTTAAGTATCTTTTAGCAACAAATAGGAACTGATGTGATGGTCTTTATCGATGATTTCTGCACCTATGAGGTAGACTTTGAACAAGCATTGGACCAATTAGAGCAAGTACTGAAATGATGTCTAGAAACCAATGTAAGGCTTAATTGGCAAAAAGTCATTTAATGGTCTAAGAAGGTGTTGTATTATGGAATAATATTTGACAAAAAAGGATAGAAGTAGATGCTAAAAAGATTAAGATCATCCAAGGAATCACTCAGCAACTTGAAACTGTAAAAGACATCCAATCATTCCTTGGACATACTGGCTATTATAGACACTTCATTAAGAACTTTTCAAGGATTACAAAACCTTTGGTAGATCTAACAAAGAAGGGTGTACCTTTTGAATGGACCAAGGAATGTGAGCTAGCCTTCCAAACCTTAAAATAGAATCTTGTACAAATGCTTATTCTAAAGGCTATTCACTGGTCCAAACCATTCCACATAATGACTAACGCGTCCAACTTTGCCTTAGGACCTGTACTTACATAGTTAGACGACCAAAAACGTCCCTATTACATCCACTATGCAAGTCAAAGTATCGTTGGTGCACAACTCAATTATACCACAATAGAAAAAGAGTTAATGATTGTGGTGTTTGCACTAGAAATATTTAGGCACTATGTATTAGGCTATAAGATATTTGTATATAGTGCAATTCGATTCCAAATGAATAAACCAATGGTGATCCCTCGCATCATACGATGACTCGTGATCTTATAAGAGTTAAATATTATGAGGATCAATCATAAAGGCACTGAGAATGTTGTTGTTGATCATTTATCTTAGTTGTGATGGGACAACAAAGAGGATAAATATCCAATTTTTGACTGTTTCCCTGATGAACTCCTCTTTGCAGGTGTAATAAACAATCACTTACCCACTAATACAAATTGGTATAGTATCATTCTCACTTGTCTGTTTACATAAGAAACACCACAAGGGTTAGACATTAAAAAGAAATAATAGTTTCTTCACCAAGCCAAATATTTCATGGAAATCAATAGACACCTTTATAAGGTATGTCCCAATGGCTTAGTTCGATGGTGTATTCTTGATGTAGATCAATTGCGAGTTCCTCAAGATGCTCATGAGGACCCTTGTAGGGATCATTATGCGGGGAGACAAGTAGCCATAACAATCTTTCTTACAGGATATTATTAGCCTACATTATTTAGGGATGCTCATCATTTTGTCTAATCTTGTGAGCACTGCCAATGTGATGGGGGAATGATTGCTAGAATGGAGATTCTACAACAATGGATTTAACATTTAGAACCCTTTGACATATGGAGAATTGATTTTATGGGGCCTATTACACTAATCTCCAATGGAAAAGCCTATGTTGTTGTTGTTGTTTACTAATTTACCAAGTGAGTAGAAGTAGCCACTGTTATGGGCTATACATCATCTACCGTTGCACAATTTGTTCAACAACAAATCATAAACAGGTTTGGCGTGCCTCATGCACTTATTTCTGATAATGGTACACATTTTACAAGTCCCACTTTTCAAAAGTTAATGCAACGCTTAGGAGTTGAGCACAAACTAACTACACCATATCATCCTCAAGAGAATGGTCAAGTCGAGGTCACCAATAGGGAGATCACAAAAATATTGACATGAACCATTAGCAAGTATAGGTGAGACTGGAGCACCAAATTGAATGATGCTCTCTGGGCATACCACTCCACATGGAAACTCCCTATAGGCTACTCTCCCTATGAGTTAGTGTACGGTAAACTTCCAATGATTCCTATTCAAGTGGAGCTCCGTACACTATCCATAGCATGTGACCTTAACCTTGACCTCAATCTAGCACAAAAAGAATGGTTAATGAACCTTAACTTGCTAGATGAGAAT
>MNCI01027290.1:202199-217440 GCA_015680685.1 Gnetum montanum
CTTATATCATTCATGAAACTTTTCCTTCAGGGGCCATGATGATATACAAACCTAAAAGCTTGAATAAGAAGTTATTGGTCAACATCTAGTAAACCAAACCCTTCCATGAGCCTAAAACAACCAATACTAATACTACCTATATTGGTGGACAACCTTGCTCATTATTTTGGATCTCCTCCTTCCAATTCAGTTGTGGGGGAGATGGCCACCAATGCTAACCATTCTAAGCCCTCAGTTCCTTTACCTTTTTTATTTTACACATTTTTGTTTTACACCTATTGATGTCAACACTCCCATGCTCTCATGGGGCCATGATTATCAACGTCTCTATCTCTCTCTCTTAATAACCACAATAAAAATCATGCAAGTAGTGGGTGTTTAATCTATTAGGTGACAATCATTAATGGTGGTGGTTACAATCATTAATAGTGGCAATTACAATTATTAATGATGATGGTTACAATTATTAATGATGGTGGTTACAATTATTAATAGTGACAATTACGGTTATTAATGGAAGATGTTTCTAAAGTTATGGACATAGTGGGCACTTAAATTATTAATGATGATGGAGAGGAGAGGTCCCAAAAATAGACTTTGGTTATTAGTTTGAAGGGGCAGATTCCTCTCCACTAAGCAATCATTTCCTTCTTTTTTTTTACAGGCTTCTAGTTGATCTTTGAGGAGGGTCCAAGGCAGGAGCCAACGGCTCAAAATTAAATACTTGTGAGTCTTTTCGGTGACAAAAGGAGCTTGTCATGATGGTGCAGACGTGGGTGGACGATCTTCCTCTCTACAACGATGCACAAAGGCGAAAAACAATGGCAGACTTTGAGAACTACAGTTGCTACCTTGTGCAGATTGCAGTGAGTAGTCTCTCTCTCTTTTTATCTCTCTCTCCCTCTCTTGTGGCAATCGTAGCCTTCCTACCTAGCAGTGGATACCATCGGTAGTCACGGATCTAACAAGGTACCTAATCCTGTTGAACCCATAACTCAATCTCAAGATCAAATGACCGAGATATTAACTTCACTTCAAAAACATTCCAATGAAATAGTTGAACTAAATAGAAACAATAACAAGGGTCCTATACAACTAGAAAAGCCTAGTTCATCAGTCAATGACAATTATTGTCACTTCCATAACACTAGGCAACATTCTGAGAAGACTTGTCCCCAATTTTTAGCATTATATGGTGACAACACCCAAGGTCAAAAAAATGGAAAACCTCCTATTATGGTCCTTAATGAACCTTATGAAACAGAAAATGAAGAGGTTTCCTCATTGGAGGAAGTTATGGTAAACAACCCCAACCCACCTAATGCTTGCTACAGTAGATTTAAAGACATCATGAATAACACACAACAACAAACTAGGAATGACCTTTACACTCCTTCAAATAGAAGAGATCCTAGTCAAAGTAACACAAATACTCAAACTAAGTCATCCCAAACAAACTCTCCACAACAATCCAACCTTCTATACTTAGAAGAACTCCACCTCAACAAGAAGCTAAAGATAAACACAAGACTTATGATCTAGTTGAGGATTTGAAGAAAACCAAAGCTAACATCTCAATGTATGACCTTTTACAATTTAACGGAATGAAAGAGGCAATTAAAGAGATAGTTCATAGACCTGAATCTAGAAAAGAAACAACCACAACCCCTAAATGGCAAGTTCACTTCACAGAAAGCCCTAACACATCATTAGTACAAAATGTAAACAATTCCATGATGAGTGAGAAAGAGCAACCTCCACAACAATCCAACCCACCTTATATACTTAGAAGAACTCCACCTCAACAAGAAGCTAAAGATAAACACAAGACTTATGATCTAGTTGAGGATTTGAAGAAAACCAAAGCTAACATCTAAATGTATGACCTTTTACAATTTAACGGAATGAAAGAGGCAGTTAAAGAGATAGTTCATAGACCTGAAACTAGAAAAGAAACAACCACAACCCCTAAATGGCAATTTCACTTCAAAAAAGTCCTAACACATCATTAGTACAAAATGTAAACAATTCCATGATGAGTGAGAAAGAGCAACCTCCTTTTCTAACAACTCTAATTATTTTAGGAAATAATTTTTACAATTGTTTGATGGATTCTGGAGCAACTGTTAATGTCATGCCACTTGAGTTATGTAAGGCTTTATGAGCACAAATGATACCATAAACAAAAAGTGTGATTCAACTTGATGGGTCCAATGTACCTGTAATAGGGTCATTAAAAGGTGTGAAATTGCAACTTAAACAATACCCTACATTTACTTGTTACACTAATATCCTAATAGTTGACATGTTTCCTACCTATGGTGTGATCCTATCTAGGAATTTTGGAGCCAAGTTTGGGGGCTTCTTTAGGTCAGATTTCTCAGAGCTATTAATCCCTATCAAAGGAAAATATGAGTACATGACTATACCTCGAGAACCCTTCTGCAAACGAGTAGTTACAACCTTGGATCAAAAAAATCAATTTGTGGAAAATCAAAATGCTAATATTTATGTTGGGGTTATTAAGGTTGAGTGTAGTGAACATGTTGAAAATGACTATGTGAGTGGAATTACAAAAATAAATCCTGTCTCTCATGTAGATTCCATCCAATATTATCAAAATTCTAGAGAAGGTGAAGAAAGCTATGGAGACATCTTACCTTATTAACAACATGATGGATTTCTTCTGCTAAGTGATCCACCACATTTAGGGGAAGATAAAGATATAAATAAGACCCTACCTCTTAAAATAGTTCAAGGTGTGGTAAATTTTAATAACACATCCATGGAACATGCTCCTAGAAAGGCTATATTTGATGATCCCCAAAGTCCTAGAGCTACCATTAAAACTTATATCAAAGAAAAACTTGATAGAAAATGAATGAACAACTTAATATTAGGTCTTGATTTTCATAATCTTAAGCATCCACAATATCTTGATAGGAAGTACATTGGTGAAGACTTTACGATAGGAGACCTAGTCTCAGAACAAGGTAGAACATTTGACCAAGCAAATCTTCAAAATAAGTTCTCTCCTATGTGGTCAGGCCCATTCTGAATTAAAGACATCATTGGACCCAATGTATATAAAATTGCTGATTTGCAAGGATGTAGATTACATAGAAATTTTAATGCATTTCATTTGAAGCATTTCTACTCAAGTGCCCCATGTGGACACCTAGTAGATTCTTAGTTGCATGCTTTTTTCCTCTTCACCATGCATTTCATTTGTATATAGTTGCATTTGCATATTTTCTTTGCACTCTCATCATTTCTTTGTTGGCATATTATTTTGATTTTTGCTTTGCATATGATTTTAATAATCATTATGATCTTTTGAGTTACTAGGCATTGGGTCATCAAAGCACCTTTGGAAAATAATGTGAGTATAATCCTTTATATAATCTTTCCTAGTACTATTACATAAAATCTCTTTTATACTATATATGTCAATAATGCTTTGATTCTTCCCAATCTTTTTCAAGGTTTTAGTTTCTATAGTTATGTTGGATTATGGAGTATGAGATATGTGCTAACTTATCATGTAATCATCATGATCATATGAGTGTAGGATAGGTGATGTTGGAAAATGGTTGGCCATAATCACTAGGTGACCTTGGAAAATCCCACTTTCCCTCTCATAAGCCCTAGCCCTCAAGTGTGATGATCCATGGTTACCCTATGAACAATGGGGTGAAGTGTGTTCGTTCCTACTTGAGAACCCTTAGCCACACAAGAGACCTACTATGATGCGATCAAATTGTAATTAAAGGCACATACATGAGGGTTGAACTAAACCATGGGCAAAGTTTCCTCAAAAGAGAAAAAAAAAAGGAATGAGGATCATGTTCATTGGCAGTGCAGCTAATCGGCCAAACTCATGTTGGAATTTCTACCTTAAGAATGAAGTACACCATGGATAAAGTTTCCTCAAAAAGAAAAAAAAAAGGAATGAGGACCATGTTCATTGGTAGTGTAATAAGTTCTTGAGTGTGATGGGGTCTAGAAGCTATCCTTACCCTAACCTCCATTTTCCCTTTTGAACCTATTTTCTAGAAAAGAAAGTTGCAAGGAAAAATCCAAAAGTTGTGACTAGCCACAATCTAATATGAGCATGTCCTCCTCATTAAGTTTAGTATGGGTCTTATGCTCAAAGCAGTCCACATGCTGTTGGCTTTTACTTTGTAAGAAGACTGGGAAAGAAATCATAATTATATTTTAATTATATATAGATATCTGTAGTTAAGATAATAAAATTATATATTTAGAGTTTGATTAAATAAGATGGTGTGGCTTGGGTAGCCCATGTTTAGTTCTCTTTTGATTATATGGTTATTTTAATCATGTTTAGGTTAATATAGTTTCCTTTGAAGTTTTCATTTGCTTGTTTTGTGATATTTGTGATTTCCTACCTATTGCATCATTTTAAAGTTTCTGTGGTCTTGTTCCTTGCACTGGCATGCAATTAAAAGTTTGGGGGCTAAGTGTTGATGTCAACACTCCCATACTCTGATGGGGCCATGATTATCAATGTCTCTATCTCTCTCTCTTAATAACCACAATAAAAATCATGCAAGTAGTGGGCGTTTAATCTGTTAGGTGACAATCATTAATGGTTGCGATTACAATCATTAATGGTGGCAATTGCAATTATTAATGATGACGGTTACAATTATTAATAATGGCGGTTACAATTATTAATAGTGATGATTATGGTCATTAATGGCAGACGTTTCTGAAGTTATGGACATAATGGGCACTTAAATTATTAATGACGATGGAGAGGATAGGCCCCAAAAATAAGCTCTGGCTATTAGTCTAAAGGGGTAGCTTCCTCTCCACTAAGCAATCATTTCCTTCTTTTCTTTTCTTTTTTTACAGGCTTCTAGTTGATCTTTGAGGAGGGTTCAAGGCAAGAGCTAATGGCTCAAAATCGAATCCTTGTGGGTCTTCTCGGCGACTACAGGAGCTTGTCACCGTGGTGTAGACGTGGGTGGACGATCTTCCTCTTTGTGATGGTGCACAAAGGCAAAAATGATGACAGGCTTTGAGAATTGTAGTTGTTGCCCTATGTGGATTGTAGTGGGTAGTCTCTCTCTCTCTCTTTATCTCTCTCTCCCTCTCTTGTCGCGATTGTAGCCTTCCTGCCTAGCAGTGAATACCATCGGCAGTCACAGACCAGCAACGTCAATGGGACCAGGGAAAATTAAGTTCTTTTAACTACGTATTGTATTGAAGATAATTATTTAATTTAAATTCCATATTTCTTTCTAGCTTATTATTTGCAAAAGGCCATGTAGCCCTCTCCAGCTGAGACTATTCTCAGGTTTCTGTACCCATATGGGAGGCACCCTAGGCAATAGTCTCCTAAAACAAGTTTTCTTTCCCGATGTTGGTGTAACAAAACTTTATGCATCAACAACACCATCGTTAAAATTTTTACTGTTTCTTTGTTTGACTTATTCTTATTCATCACATAATAAGTGCTCACGATGGTGGGTTATATTATAATAAGTGTTGATTGCTAATGTTTGGTTTTTACCTTTGACTTTCAATGTTGATGCTAAGATATGGTTTTTTTTTTTATAAAATAGGCAATGAGTCCACATCACCCAATTATCCATGCAACTCAATGGTCTCCCTTGGAAATGTACTATTCCTTTTCTAAGAAAACTTATTAATGAATTAGTGCCTTAGTACTCTTTGAATCAAGGAAATATTCAAATGGATGGAAAAGGGTGTGACCTCAAGGGGATTTGACACATTTGTGTTGGCTATTCTCTTGGGTACTTGGATGTTTTTCATAGGTTTACCCCCATCTCGCTCTTGACCAAATATCTGGGAGTTAACTAAATCAAATAAGTCTTTTCATGGTGTGGTTCTCACATTCAAAAAAACAAAACAAAACAAAACTAGCGAGAATTCAAAGCACACCCCTTAGATATAATAAAGAAACATGGGCTACAAGCACTAGTTATGGCACTAGAAAGACATGTTACCCATGCTTGAAGGCTCCCTCTAACTAAGGCCCTTTGTCACTTCCTGCTTCTTCTCTTATTGGGATGGTGGTGGCTTTGTGGATGTGTTCTTGTTACTTTGGGAGGATGGGTTGGTCAAGTGTGTTGATGCAAGCTCACTGGATGTGGATAGTTGAATCTAGATTTGGATAAAATTTTATTAAGTTACCTTAACCACATATTACACATCCCCCTGGCATTCCTTTTTGGTGCAATTGTTAAGCTCGTTCCCTTCAACATTTCTCGCAATCAACTGTTTCTCATTCACCCCATCAATGACATCTATTTTTGCTTTTGTTTTATTAGCTTCACCGTTGTTATTTCTCTTACCCTTCTTATTCTTTAAAGATTTCCACCCTATTGCTACCGAAGGTTCACTCTTAGTCGTGGGGGCCCTATCACAAATTTTTTACATTCCATAATTATCTTACCCCTAAACCTTGGGTAGTTATCATTCATAAACCTCTAACCCAGTATCTTCCATACCCACAACCTAGCCAATGTTCTTTATATTGAAGCAAGGTATCAGCTGCATTAGGTTTTATCTAACCTTGCTAATCTGTGAGTGTGTTGTGTGTGCAAATGGTGATTACACAAATAATGAACTGAGATAATAGGGAGCACTTAGGATGGACTAGAGCTAAAGCATTTACACAAGGAACAAGTTTGAACATGTGGCTATGGATGAACAACAGTATGCACAGTTTCGACATCAGTAGCAACATGCCTCATTTTCTTTCCTCTCTCTCTCTAAGCTATCAAATAAAGGTCTGGATGTCATCTATGTACAGTGTTCACCACAATGGGCATGAACACCAATGATGTAATATATTTGTTGATTCATTCCCCAAGCACTTTGAGTTTGTCATCCCATGTCATCATCAGTTGTCATTCAGTTAATAATCCCATACCTTCCCAATATTTTGTAAGCAACTCAAGGACGAGTTTTTATTTATTCATGGGGGTATGATGAGCCGTGATATTAGGGCCACGATATCACATCCACGATATTGGGTCTACAATATCAGATCCTACTAAGTGATATCATACATCTGATATTGGGACCTATCTCATTACCTATAAATAAGAGGCGGGCACACTTGGTTTGGCAGTTAGTTCTTAGTCCCTTACCTGAACTCTTGCAGTTTCTCCCTCTTAGAGTTAGAATTATTTCTGAGTGCTTGTAGTGAGAGTCATAAAGCGAATGGATCTTTATGCGAGCATTGGATACTTGAGCATGCCTTGTGTCTGAAAATAAAGATGAACTTTGATATAAACCTTGCAACATTCAAAATAGCTTATCTCTTACCCTTAATGCTATTTACAGTTATTTAATGCTTTCATTAGTTAATTAATGTTGCTTTTATTGATTCGTTAATTTTCACAAGTAAGCACACTCAGTACAACCACTTCAAGCATGTGTGGAACACTTGGTAACCCAGTAAAGATAAGCATTTGGTAATCCCAATAGTGTTGCACTAGTTCAGGATGTGTACAGAAAGTGGGAATGGATGTTGGTGTTAGGACTAGTTAGGACCTAGTTGATTAGTAAATTTAAATTAGTTATTCAATTAATTCACTTCTTCCCTCTTTAGCACCAGGACATAAAACATAAAAAGAATAAAAATCATATACCTCAAGTTTACTTAACCATACAATCGTGCCATATGAGTAAGCTTGGGAAGACAATGATCACCTAACCAATCCTTATTTTGTGAAGGCACATAAGGACTTAGTCCTTGGAGTTTTACCAAATCGCGTGTAACGCTCGTATTCATATGGTTGAGTGTAGGGGTACCTTGCCACTCATTAGCATTGTATATGTTATGAAGCTTTAGCCTTTATGTTTTGATTATGATGTCTTTACATGCTTAACTAACATGACTATACATACTAGTATTATGTGCTTTGTTAGACAAGTGATGTGGCTAGCAAGGGTATTGGATTGTAGTACAAGAGAAACTATTTGATATGTATTTATGCTTTATGTATGATTTTAGAATTCATGCATTTAAATTGTAGCACTATGTTGTATGTAGCTTGGATGTGATTTTAGGTTGTGGATGTGTAGTGTATTTGATATTGATCTCATAGGTTCAAATAGATTTTAATTTGGCATTCCATTGTATTTGTTATACATGTTTGAAGTGTGGAGTATTAGTTAAGAAAGGGAAAAATGAAAGAATAAACTTATAAAAATTGTTAGTTAAAAAATTTCATTAAAAAAGTAAAGTAAAATTGGATTTTTTAGGTGATGTGTAATGTGCATGAAAATTTCTTTATATAAGCATATGTTTCAAACATAGTTTAAAAAAAAACTAACATATTCTTCCACCATCTCATGCACTACATACCCTGATGATTTGGATTTTTATTTTTTCTTTTGTTTGTATGAACAAAAATGAAGTTTGAGTCTATTATTCCCTTTTTCTTTGAAATTTTAGCTTTGTGGAAGGATTTTGCTTCCTCTAAACTTGAATTTATATTTTTTGTGATCATATCTACATGGGTACAGTACTTGTTTAGAGTGAAACCACATCTTGCCAAGTTTTTGAGGATTTCATGCTTATTTTGGACTTTCTGCTTAAATAATTTTGATTGTAGGTTTCTCTTTACCTTTGCCTGTATTTGTATGCTAGATTAGTATATATGATCATGCAATATGGGCATGTGAGGTAGATAGTTAAAAGATTGAGTTTGGTTGCATTATATTGCAAATTTCTAGAAATTTTATGGTTTTGGTTGCACATTATTTATGAATAAATATGTGATGTATAAAATTATGGAACTTGTGAAATATTAGATGTAATGTTGATGAGACTAACACGGTTAGAATATTATATTTTATGGACATGGTTTTACATGGGAGTTTCTAGAATTTTTAATTATTACTAGCTATAATTAAATATTATTATTTGTTAATTAAATTTTAAACACATAAAAATTTGTTTCCAAGAGTCCAATTGAAGTGAAATTAGTGTCATTGAAATCATCTTTTGATCTACTTTCTATTCATGAAATTTAATTTCTCTTTTGGCATTTATCATATTAGAGGTTACAATAGTGGTCAATTTTATGAAATTATATGTAGTTCAAGAAGTATCTTTGTGGCACAAAATTTTATTAAGTCATGTTGTGGCACTTTTTCATGAAATCAATGTGATTATTAGGTGTGGATATATATGGTCATGTTATATTTTTTTGGATGTGTTATGCTTGCAACATGTATTGGCTTAGGCTAGCATAGATTTTTACATGTTTTTGCAACGATGCTTGTAGTGCTAGCATAAGGGTGTGGGTTGATTAGTGATGAGGCATCCTGGAAGTAGTTATAGATTGACCCTCACTGTGATGCATCAGTGAGGCTCCTATCTCAAGCCTTATCCTAAGAGTGGAAAAGCATAAGTGTGTTTGTCCCTATGGTTGGTACATGACATAGGTGTGTTCATTTCTATAGCTAGTCCTCTAGACAAGTAATAATTGTTGGTCATATGTTGATGAAACCAAGCACTAGTTAAGTAAATAAAAGACTAATAAAAAACCTACAATAAATGGTTGTTCTATGNCGATTATTAGGTGTGGATATATATTGTCATGTTATATTTTTTTGGATGTGTTATGCTTGCAACATGTATTGGCTTAGGCTAGCATAGATTTTTACGTGTTTTCACAATGATGCTTGTAGTGCTAGCATAAGGGTGTGGGTCGATTGGTGATGAGGCATCCTAGAAGTAGTTATAGATTGACCCTCACTATGATGCATCAGTGAGGCTCCTATCTCAAGCCTTATCCTAAGAGTAGAAAAGCATNAATTATGTTTGATAGTGATTATATCTACAACTATGTGATACACATCTATTCAGTATAGTAAGGATTATGCCAATGTTGTATGTGATATCAAATGTACATGTGTTGCTTAGAGCATGCATAAGACTGATAATTATTGTACGTTTCCTTGTATCCCATTCCTCTCCTCCATTGCAGCACTTGTTGATCATCTAGTAGGGGAAGTATAAAGGCTTTCCACTTAGTTTTATATTAACTTTATTTAGTTGTAGGTGGATATTGCATAGGTAAAAGTGATAATTGAGAGAACAAAGAAGAGGATTGTCATTGAGGATTAGTTGATGTATATTTCCATGCATAGTACTATGGATTTTTCATATTTGTATAACCTTCACTATACTCTTATGTATACGATGTTTATGTTTTTGTATCCTATGATCAATACAAATTTTAATTTTATGTAGAGACATGTAGTTCTATATATTAGAGGGTATGCTTGATCTTTGGTTTTGTTTACTCTTAATGTATTTTCATGTACCATTAGCTTCCAATTTATTATGCTTTATTACATCATTACTAGTGATCCTAGAAATTATTTCATCCTAGCCAAAAGTGAGAATGGGAGGTTACATAGTGGTATTAGAAATAGTTAACTTTAATGCTATATGATATCTATGGCACTCCCATTCCCACTATTAGGGAAGTAAGAAGTGGTAGTGGTAGTGAAGGCTCAGTGGATTCAAATAGGCAACGTGTTAGCAAAACTAGTAGAATAGTTTTAGAAGTTAGGACCTTCTAAATTTGATGGTAACAAGGATCCTACTGTAGCTATAGAGTGGTTGAAGGAGTTCAAAAAGGTTTTTGATTTGATGGGTTGCTTATCAGTTTAGTAAACTTGACTGGTAGTATATTAGTTGGTTACCATTGCTTGGTGTTGGTGAAAAACTAAGGAGCAAGCCAAGGGATAGACTAGAAATGAGGTGACATGGGATGATTTTTTGATATCTTTCAAAGGTCATTATGTTTATATCTAATATGTCCATTCTAATGAGGAGGAATTTTACCATTTGTATTAGAGTATTTGATCTATGGTAGAGTATGATGCTCATTTCTCTAAGCTTGGCAACTCTTCATCCCAAATGCATATAGATGCTTAGGCACATGCAAACAAATTTGTTAGAGGTTTGAAACCCTTTTTGAAGGATCACATGCTACCCCTTAAATTGACAACCTATGATGAGACTAGAGTAGTTGCTATGGATTTAGAGAAAAGCTATCAAGAGGATGCAATTCATAGAGAGAGGTAGCATGGGTAGAAGAGAGGATTGACATCTAGAGGTAGGGCTTGCTCCTCCATGCAAGCTCTTGGACATGGAGGTGAGTGCCCAATACAAGCTCATGACCCTACTAGTGGAACTAATATATTATTTGTTATAAATGTTGGTAGTTTGGCCATCTATAAAGGGATTGCCAAAATTTCTTTTGCATGTGGGTAGCTAGGAAATTAGGCTAGGAAGTGTCTAAAGTAGGTAGGAGCCTATGATAGGAACCACCATTTTAGGATGGACATAGAACACCTATTTCTCAATTAGGAGGAGTGGACTAGAGGACCCAGGGATGGGTGTATAACTTAACAGACTAGTTGTTGGACATGCAGCCAAACATAATGATGAAGATGGAAGGTATGATTTTGGGCTTTGATGTATTGATTTTATTTGATCTAAGTGCTAGCCATTCATTTGTAGATCCTAGTGTTTCACATCATGTACCTCTTTCATGTTCTTCTCTTTTTCCTAGATTAATAGTATCTTTTGTTGAGAGTCATGAGACTCGAGTTGATCAATTGTGTATAGGTGTGCTAGTAGGATTAAAAGGTCTATAGTGGGTTAATGATTTGTATGTCATGGATCTCAAACTATATGATGTAATTTTGGATATGGATTGGTTGTCATAGTTCAATGTCAATTTCAATTATCAGAAAAAGCTCCTAAGATTATAGTTAGTTAATGATGATCTAATTGAGATATAAACTCATTTAGGATTTATGCACCTGGATTTGATCTCCTCTTAGATGTACAATAGGATGCTTTGAAAAGGGTATGGATGCTTTGTGATCATAGTGTATAAAATAAACATGGTGGAGATAGATTAGATCCTTATGGTTTAGAAATTTCTTGATGTATTCTAGTCAAAATCATTAGGTTTGACACAAAGGTGGGAGATTAAGTTTAAAATCTAACTTAAACTAGGTATAGAGCCTATTTCAAAAGCTCCACACAAGATGTCTTCCATAAAGCTAGTAAAGTTGAAGATCTATCTATAGGAATTACTTGACAAAGATCTCATTCATCCTATCATATCACCATGGGATGCATCAATGTTATTTGTTAAAAAGATGGGATTTTGCAGCTATGCATAGATTACATGCAGTTCAACTAAGTGACTATGAAAAACAAATATCCTCTATTGTGCATTGATGAATTGTTTGATCAACTTCAGGAAGCTCATGTGTTTTCAAAGAACACTCTCAAATTTGGATATCACTAGGTGTGGGTTCATGAGCAAGATGTGTCAAAGATAAAATTTAGAATTTAATATGGTTATCATGAGTTTTTGGTTCTTCCATTTTGGTTGACAAATGCATCAATAGTTTTCATGAACCTCATGGATAGTATAATGCTACTATTTTTAGATTAGTTTTTGATTGTTTTTGTAGATGATATATTGGTATATTATTCTGATGAAAAGTTGCATGCATAACACTTGCAGATAGTATTACAAACTTTGAGTAAGTAACAATTTTACACTTAACCATTGAAGTATTTATTTTAGCAATGATAGGTATAATTATTAGAGCATATAATGTTATGAGTTGTTATCTCTATGAATCTTGGAAAGATCACAATTGTTCATGATTGGCCAATATCATAGTCAATTGTAGAGGTATAGAGTGTTTTGAGGTTGGCAAGTTATTACCATAGATTTGTAGGACATTTTTCTTAGCTAGCATCTCCTTTGACTTAGCTATTGATGAAGAAGATTAGCTTTGTTTAGATCTTATCTTATTAAGCTACATTTGAGGAGTTGAGGCATAGGTTGGTAACTACTCCAATGCTAGAATCTGCTATACTAGGATACCCATATGATGTTAGCATCAATGCTTCGAGAGGTGGATTTGGTTATGTGTTGATGTGGGATGGATAAGTTGTGGCTTATGCATATCATCAATTGAGGCTACATGAAACTAGATATCTCATGCACAATCTAGAGTTGGATGCTATGAAATTCGCATTAAAGATTTGGTGGCATTATCTATATGGCGATCAGGTTACTATTTGGACTAACCATAAGAGTGTCTAATATCTTATGAATCAGTTGTAGTTAAAATTTTGACAATGTAGATGGGTAGAGTTACTTGCTAATTTTGATTTTACTATTAGATACAGGCTTGAAAAGACTAATAAAGTAGTTGATGCATTGATCAAGATGACAAGTAAGCTTAATAGCTTAACTATTCAATCAAATTTGTAAGAGTAGATTCAAAAGCAATAGTAGCATGATTCATGATATTAAGAATTGAGATAACATATCACCTTTGATGGACCATTCACTGTGGATAGTCATGGTGTGTGATGTGATTGAGTATGTGTTTTACAAGCTCTATGATTTTAGTTGATGGATGAGGCCCACATGAGTAGATACCAAATGCATTTAGGAAGTGATAAGATGTACCAAGATTTATGATGGATGTATTGATGGCTTGGTGTGAAGAGGAATCTAGGGAAGTATGTCTCTCGATGTTTGATTTACCCCTTAGTGAAAATAGATCATCAAAGGCCGAGGGGATATTTGCATTCCCATGATATTTCCTAGTGGAAATGAATGTCATTGGTATGGATTTCATTGTTGGTTTTCCATAGGCTTGCAATTGTCATGATGTTATATTAGTACTTGTTAACTTATTGACAAAGTCTACCCATTTCCTTCTCATATAAGCATTGGTGAGTGTAGTAGAGATTTCATCTCTCTTTATTGTAGAGATAATGTGATTGCATAATGTGTCATAGTGAAGTATTAGTAATAGAGATGTTTGATTCATGTCATATTTTTAATAAACATTTCACAAGGAGATGGGTGCAAGGTTAAATATCAGTTCGGCATATCTTTCACAAATAGATGGATAAATTAAGCAAGTGAATACAATTCTTGAGAAAATGTTAAGAACTTGTTCTTTCAAGTATAGAGATAGCTAGGATTGAATGCCACCACTTTATGAATTTACATATACTAATAATCATCGGGAGAGTTTGCAAGCAACACCATATGATATTTTATGTGGTAGGCCATGTAGAATGTATTTATGCTGGGATACCATAGAAGATTACTTATAGGTAAGCATAGATTTTGTGAGGTAGAACATCGATAAAGTTCAAGAGATTTAAGGTAGATTAAGAGCTACTTAGCATAGGCATGCAACATATGCCAATCAGCATTGAAGATCACTAGAGTTTGTAGTTGGGAATCATGTGTTTCTTCATGTTTCTCCCTTGAAGAATGTTACATGATTTGGCTAAAAGAGAAACTTGACTCCTAGGTACATTGGTTCTTTTGAGGTGTTACAAAGGCTTGGGAGAGTGAACTATCGAATAGCATTACTCTTTATTTGGCACATGTATCTATGATATGACATTATGTGCTTGATGAACATCATGTGACTGATCATTCATAAATACATCCATAGTTTGATGTCAATTATGTAGAGTAGTTGGTAGAAATTACTGATCTCATGATGTGATAGCTATGAAATAAAATTATGTCTATGGTCAAGGTTTTGTGGAGAAGACAAGGAGCTTTAGAGGCTACTTGGGATGTGAAGATTGAGCTATGTGTAGCTCATCTTAAGATCTTTTAGGAGGAAGAGTCTCAAGAAGGGGAGAGTATTACATACCTTCTAGAGACATTGGGTATGGTAATATGATTATGATTTATATATTATGTGTATCATCTTGGTGGATTATCAGGGACAAGTTAGTTTGTTATGATTGCTTTTTAGCCTTTATGTTATGATTATGATGTCTTTACATGCTTAACTAACATGATTATAAATACTAGTCCTATGTGATATGTTAGACAAGTGATGTAACTTGTAAGGATGTTGGATTGGGATACAAGGGCAACTATTTGATATGTATTTATGCTAGATGTATGATTTCATAATTTATGCATTTAAACTATAACACTATATTGTGTGCTACTGGGACATGATTTTAGCATGTGGATGTGTAGTATGCTTGATATGGATCTCATAGATTCAAATAGATTTTAATTTAGACTTCCAATATAATTTTTTATGCATGTTTGAAGTTTAGAGTATTAGTTAAGGAGGAGAAAACGAAAAATAAACTTATAAAAAAATGTTAGTTAAAAACATAATTGAA
>MNCI01027303.1:10437-26025 GCA_015680685.1 Gnetum montanum
TGTAGCCCAAGTTCATTATTGTGTCTAAGGGGTGTGCTTTGAATTCTCATTCCTTTTTTTTTAGTGAGAACCACACCATGCAAAGACTTATTTTTATGTACTCAACTTCCAGATATTTGATGAATGACAGAATGGCAGAAAACCCAAGGAAAAAGCATCCAAGAACTTAAGAGAATAGCCAACACAACTACATTGAATCCCCTTGAAGTCACACCCTTTTCATCCTTTGAGTCTTTTCTTAGTTTGATAAATACCTAGCCACCAATTCGTTAACAATTTTATTAGAGAAAGGGACTGTATAGTTCCAAGCCAAGGGAGACCATAGAATTTTATGGATGCATGAATGACGTGGACTCATTGCATATTTAATCAAAAGAACCATACCTTAATATCAACATCATATTTCAAAGGTAAAACCAAAACATTAGCAATCAATATGGTATTATTCATGCCACCATCATGAACACTTATTGGGTGATGAACAAAATAAAGTAATCACACAAAGAAATGGTAAAAATATGAACGATGGTGTAAAACAAAAACAAGAAAGATTAAAGAAATGTGCAAAACAAAAATGTGTAAAAAAATGTATAAAACAAAAATTTAGAAAGAAATGAGGGCCTTCAATGGTTAGCAGACATGTCCATCTCCCCCATAACTGAGTTGGAAGGAGGAGATCCGAAATGATGAGCAAGGTTGACCACCTACAAAGGTAGCATGTGTTCTAGCTATCCTAAACTCATGGAAAGGTTTTTTTTGTTGTGTGTTGACTAACAGTCTCTTATCTGGGCTCTTAGGTTTATATATGGTCATGGCCCCTGAAAGAAAAGTTACATAGATAATGTAAGGTCCTTCCCATAGTGTTTGAAATTTGGTACGTTGTGACACATGTGTGGGGTTCCAGTAGAGAACCTTATCTCCTGGTTGATACTTAACTTTCCTAATTTTCAAGTCATGACATTGTTTATTAAATTCCTTGTGTAATTCATTAGATGACAGGGCAGCTAGTCGATTCTCATCTAGCAAGTTAAGAGTCATCAACCTTTGTTTTTGTGCTAGATCAAGGTCAAGGTTGAGGTCACATGTTGTGGATAGTGTACGGAGCTCAGTTTAGATAGGGAGCGTTGGAAGTTTTCCATACATTAACTCGTAGGGAGAGTAGCCTATAGGGAGTTTCCATGTGGAGCGGTATGCCCAAAGAGCATCGTTCAGTTTAGTGCTCCAGTCTCACCTATACTTACTAATGGTTTTGGTCAGTATCTTAGTAATCTCCCTGTTGCTGACCTCGGCTTAACCATTCGCTTAGGGGTGGTATGGTGTAGTCAATTTATGCTCAACACCTAAGCGTTGCATTAACTTCGAAAAAGTTGCACCTGTGAAGTGTGTACCATTGTCTAAAATAAGTGCACATGGCACACCAAACCTGTTGATGACTTTTTATTGAACAAATCATGCAGCTGTAGATGATGTGCAATCTTTAACAGTAGCTACTTTAGCCCATTTCGTTAAGTAGTCTATGGCAACTATGATGTAAGCTTTTCCATTGGACATTGGTGTAATGGGCCCCATAAAATCAATTCCCTAAATGTTGAAGGGTTCTAATGGTTGAATCCATTGTTACAGATTGTCCATTCCAGCAGCTACTCCCCCATCACGTTGATAGCACTCACAAGATTGGACAAATTAATGGATGTCCTGGAACAAGGTAGGCCAATAATACCATGCAAGAAAGATCTTGATGAATGTTCATCTCCCAGCATAATAACCCCCACAAGGGCCCTCATGAGCATCTTGGAGAACTCTCAGTTGATCTATATCGAGAACACACCATCGAACCAAGCCATCGGGACATATTTTGTAAAGTTGTCCACTGATCTCCATAAAGTACTTGGCTCTATGAATAAACTATTGTTTCTTCTTAAGGTCTAGCTCTTGTGGTGTTTGTTGGGTAAGGAGATAGGTAAGAATGCTATTGTACCAGTTTGTCTCCATGGGTGATTGGTTATTCATTACACCAGCAAAGAGGAATTCATCAAGGAAATGATTGGAAATTGGGTACTCATCCTCTTTGTTTTCCTAATGCAACCAAGATAAATGATCGGCAACTACATTCTTGGTGCCTTTGCAATCGATCATCGTTAAATCAAACTCTTGTAGGATTACAAGCCATCGTATAATATGGGGGCTTACCATTGGCTTATTCATGAGGACCGGATTGCACTATGATCTATGTGTATGAATACTTTGTATCCTAATACATAGTGTCTAAACTTTTCTAGTGAAAACACTATAGCCATTAATTCTTTTTCTATAGTAGTGTAGTTAAGTTATGAACCAGCGATACTTTTACTTGCACAATGGATGTAATAAGGATGTTTTTAGTCATCTAACTGTGTAAGTACGGCTCCTAAGGCATAGTTGGATGCATCAGTCATGACATGGAATAGTTTGGACCAGTCAGGAGCTTGTAGAATGGGTGTCTCTACCAACTTTTGTTTTAAATTTTGGAAAGCTAGTTCACATTCCCTGGTCCACTTTAAGGGTATATCCTTTTTTGTTAGCTCTACCAATGGTTTGGTAATATTTGAAAATTTCTCTATGAATCTCCTATAGTAGCCAGTGTATCCAAGGAATGACTAAATGTCTTTGATAGTTTTCGATTGATGGTTAATTCCTTGGATGACTTTGATTTTCTTAGGGTCTACCTTTATCCCTATACGTGATATTTTATGCCCAAGTACTATGCCTTCTTGGACCATCAAATGGCTTTATTGGTAGTTGAGCCTCAAATTAGTTTCTACACATCTTTTTAGCACTTGCTCCAACCGGTCCAAGGCTTGATCAAAGTTTTCTCCATAAGTGGAGAAGTCATCCATAAAGACTTCCATACCATTTCCTATCTACTATTGGAATATGCTTAGAACTAAGCGTTGAAACATTGCAGGGGCATTGCACAAGCCAAACAACATTTGTTTGTATGCAAATGTTCCCCAAGGACTGGTGAACGTAGTTTTGGCTTGGTCTTCTAGGGCTATTTGTACTTGGTTGTATCAGCTATATCCATCTAGAAAACTATAATAGTGATGCCTTGCGATTATATCTAAGACTTGGTCAACAAATGGCAACGGAAAGTGATCCTTGAATGTTGCCATGTTTAGTAGCCTAAAATCTATGCACACCCTCCATTTGCCTCCCTTTTTAGGTATGATTACTAAGGGGCTAACCCATTCGCTATCAGCAATGGGGTATATGAACCCATTTGCCTCCCTATGGTTCGATTTTTTCTTTTACTACTTACTTCAACTTTGGGTTCAACCGCCATTGTGGTTGTTTCCGAGGCTTCATGGAGAAGTCAATGTAGATCCTATGTTGGCATATCCTAGGATCTATTCTAGTTAATTTCTGATATGACTTAGCGACCACTTGTTTATTACCTTTAGTAGACTCTCTTTTTGTTGTGGAGCAAGTTTCACATTGATGATTATTGATTTTCCATTCTTAAAGAACGTGTACTCCATACCGGTGGACAATGGTTTTAGCTCTAGGGGCTCCTGTTTAAATTTCTTAGGAATTTCCAACTTCCCCTAGTTGATGTTTTCGAGGTTAGGACTTGGAATTTGGCAGTGGACTTGCTCTAATGCATCTATGCTATCTATGTAAGTGCAAGTCAAACCCTCAGTGAGTTCCATGCAGATAAGTGAGCTACTTTCTTGATCAGCTATTAGCCACTGGGTGTCTTCTTGTCGTGTGGCTGCAGCCTATAGGCACCTTTATATATTGATCACTTGTTCACATTAATTGCATGTAGGCAATGTTAAACTTTGCACAACCCATGATCTCTGCACGCAATTACACCTTGTGTCACTGTATGTGATGCATGGAACTTTCTTCTTCTCGATCTTTTTGAAAGTATTTTCCTTACATATTTCTAGGGAAAGATCATGGATTCCTAGGTGTACATTGATAGTGCTTAGCCATGCCCTTCCCATTATGATTGGGAAGTCCCCATTACTTTTGTTCACTTAAATCACTAGGAAGTCACCTAGATACAACCATCCACAAACAATGGTAATAATGTCCTCTACTAATCCCAAGGGAACAATGATGGATTGGTTGGCCAACTCTAAACGAATGTTGCTCTTTTTTAATGGAGGCAGGTTTCAAGCCTTGTACATTTCTTGGGATATTAGGTTGACATCGGAACCTGAATCCAAAAGAGCTTTGCATGGCTCATTCCCAGCGATTTGTAGACATATCAAGGGACTCCAAAGATCAAAGAATTTCCTAGGAAGGTGGCTAGCTTTGATCCAATTGGTAATGGCATGTGTTAACATGACCATATGCGTTGAATGCGGTGTTAGGCTCAAAGGGGGCTCTAAAGCTTTATTTGATACAGAGACATCCAAAGACTCAGCCGCTTATGGTTGCAAAGGCTTGGTTGGACTGTTGGTTCTGAGGAAAGGTCTTTTCTTCATATGGTTGTCAGAACCAAAAGTAGATTGAGGATTAATAGCCCTTGTGGCATTACGTTGTTGTGGCTGAGCAAGGAGTTCACCTTGCATTGTTGGAGCCGGTGCTAATGGAGCTATTAGTGGGAGCGATGTGACTGGATTTGAAGGATGGTACATGTGTGGAATATCGCCCCTAAGAGAGGAGGTCCTATAGTACTCAGGCTTGGTAGTGATGTTGAGGAGTAACGTGACCAACATAGTCACATGGAGAGATTGGATGTTGCACATAATATCCATATGGGTCAGGTTATCGGTAAAGATATTGTTGCCTTGGTGGTGGCATTCCCAATGATTGTGGGTGCTTCCACTATTAATGTTGCTCAATCGGTTGTGGTGGATTTCCACTTGGATAATACGTTAAAGGTTGGTGGAACTACCTTGGGTTACCTTGGGAATAAGGTAACCATCAGGATGTTTGTTGTTTGTTTAATCATGGATTAAGTGCATACACCCAAGACTCCTACAGATGTGAGATCACAAGGCAACATCCCTTAGGATGGTTGTATTGACATATCTTGCATCCACTATCATCGATTGTATCTGAGTCCACAACCTCTTCAATAATAGACACTTTGCCCTTACCCTTGTTATGTGCATTTTACGCTTCTCTCTCTTTTATTTTGTCACAATTACTACCTCTCTCTCTAGACTCCTATACTATTTTGAGAATAGTTTGAAACCTACTATCCAGGGAGTCCCACATTTGGTCTACCTTTGCTGATACTTTTGATGTTAACTTTTGGATACGCAAGGTTTTCCTATTCACCATCTCTTTGAGTGTTGACTCTTCCTCATCCTCACAAAATCTTACTCCATTCCTCTGGAGGGAAGGATCTTGATTATATTCTTTCACACTTTCTCTCTTTCATAGCTCACCTTCTTCCTTAGCAACTTGCTCCAGTAGTCTGTGAATTTGACGGGACCTAAGCTTGGATAACCTTCCTTAGGCATAAGTCCCAAGGGTTCTTCTCATTTCATGCCTAAGCCCATCTATGAGATGGTGTAGCTGATCCTGCTGCGAATAGCCATGCCTAGGACAATAATTTAATAGTGCATAATAGCAGCCCATGGAAGCATCCAAGGGTTCATGACTTTCTTGTTTCCATCCTTGGATTTTCTTTTGTAGGTTAGACACCCGGGAGTACGTTTGGTACTTATCATTGAATAATTCTAACATAGTACTCCACCTACGAATGGATTCTGGTTCTAAGGACTGGTACCAGCTTTCATCTTCTTTTACTAGTGTCCATGGAAACAACTTAAGTTTTTTCCACTTATTCTCTATGTTTTTCAAGGCACACGCATCATGAAATTCTTGTAAGTGATTTTGAGGATCAACATTATATCCCCTTTCAAATCGTGAAATGTTATTCATATCCAACCTCTTGATCCTACTATCTCTTTGGTGCCTTATTGAAACTCTCACAGCCTCAGTTATGTCTAGCATGCTTCGAGTAGCAAGTAGGGGTTCATCATGGTCATCTCATTCATGGCATCTATGATGCCTATGCTGTTCCCTACTCACCCTTCTTCTATGTCATGATTCCCTAGAGTGCCCTCATCCTCTATCTTGGCTGTTTCATCTGTGACTTCCACTTTTCTTGCCCTTATCCTCATGATCTTTTTCTCTATGGCTACATCTGGAAACTGAAGGAGAGGGTGAAGGAGACGATGAATGTGAAGAAGAAAGAGAACCACCACCATGACAGTGTCTATTACCTTCTCTTCGGTGGTCTCTGCCTTGATCGTGATTGCGATCAGAATGCCCACCTTTGTCATGTGTCCTTGTTCCTTTTTTGGATACTTTGTGTCCATTGGTATCAGCACCTGGGTTATGAATAGTAGAATGAAGGTTTTGATACACAACCCCTTGGCCAAATTCAAGGGGAGGAACATCATTATGTGGACGACTACCTGAGGCAGGTTCATCATGCTCAATTTTGCTTAAAACATGGGGGGCATCCTTGGACCATTTTCCCTTCAAAGACTTATGGTGTCTCTCCTATTGCAAATCCCTTTGACGTTGGACCTCTATGGGATGATAGTCTCTTGAATCATAGTCCTACGCAACATATTCTTCGTGTAAGTGTTGCATGCCTATTCGTGTGAGAGAATGAAGAAGCATGCTTGGGACTGAACAGTCGGGAGGTAACACTATGTTACCTTCCAAGTCATGCCAATGCAGTTGTTCATCTTAATGGAGAATAAAGGTGAAGTCAGGTACATATTCATCGGGATGAATATATGCCACACGAAACTATTAAGGGATTGGTGGATCAACGTCATGTGTATTATGCCACCGATTGTTTCTTATGTTAGTCCTAGGAGGTGAAGTGCTTTTGTGTGAAGAAGAAAACATCTTGTCTTGTTCAGTGTGCAATGTAATATTATCTTTTCCTTAACTAACCCTAAGGGTTCATTCCAATGATGTGAATGATTTCCTAAGTTCTACTTAGTGCACAAACAACTAAGTCCCCGGCAACGATGCCAATGATGAGCGGCGAGGTACCCCTACGTTCAACCATACGAATACGAGTGTTTCATGCACAATTCGGTCAAATTCCAAGGACTAAGTACCTATGCGACTTTGTGGAACAATAATGGGTTGGTTAATAGTTGTCTTCCCAAACTTACTTGTATGTCACAGTTGTATGGTTAAGTAAGCTTGAGGCATATGATTTTTATAGCTTTTATGTGTTTTATATCCTACGCTAGTAAGGAGGGGTAGAGAGATAACTAAGTAACTAATCTAATTTAACTACTCATTAACTAAGTTCTAATTACTCCTAACACCAGTATCCGTTCCCACTTGTTGTACACATCCTGAACCAGTGCAACACTACTAGGATTACCAAACGCTAATCGTTACTGGGTTACCAAGCGCTACACACATGCTCGAACTGGTTGTACTGAGTGTATTTAACTAAGATAGTTGTAGGGTGAGAGAAATCATTAATCAACTAGGAAAGTATTAATAATCAACAAGGTTTATCATAAAGTTCATCTTTATTGTCGTACACAAAGTGTGCTTAGGTACACAATGCTCGAATAAAGATCCATTCACTCTATGACTCCTACTACGGGTACGCACAAATAATTCTAACTCTGGAAGGAAAAAATGGCAAGATTTCGGCTAAGGGACTAACTATATAATGTGAAAACCAAGGGTGCCACCTCTTATTTATAGGCGGGGAGACAAGCCCCAATATCAGGTATCCGATATCACATGGTTGGATCCGATATCGTAGACCCGATATTGCGGACACAATATCGTGGTCTCGATATCATGGTTCATCAACAAAATGCCCTGACCTAATTACCTTTAGCCCAAGAACTAATTCTCTTTTCTAGTAGAGAGCCTAGCTTAGCAAAAATATTACTCACAATGATTATTTGATAGTTGTTCAAATTATTTTTATCTTCATTTTTATATAACCAGATATATTTACTAGTTTTCTAATGTAGATTTTTTTTATGTTTTCAAAATTTCTCCATCAATTGTCATATCAAGAAAATAGCCTCTATAGTAGTTCTCCTTGGCATAAATCCAAATTAATTTTTCAATATTGTTTATTCAAGTTTGAGCTGATGCTCTATGAATCTCTTTCAAAGCTTCATCGTATAGCTCATTAGCTTGATCGCTTTATATTTCAAATAATTTTCCACATCTCCTTTATTTTTATAGATGAGAACCATAATTCTTCAAACATTTGTGATGAGTTGCAGTTTTTTTGACTACATCAACGAGGCCTCATCAACGCAACCTCGTCAACTAGGTCTCATCGACAAGGTCTAGTTGATGCATCATATCACACATCGACAAGGACCTATTGACGCAGTGTCTACTTTTTGGCTATAAATACATGCTCACCAATTGATTTATGGCATTAAGATTTCAGTAGTAGTGAAGCTCTTGCAATTTTTTCATTTAAGAGTTTTTCTCCCAAGTGCCCACAACAAGAGTCATTGAGTGTATGAATTTTTATACAAGCATTATTGTACTTGAGCACGACAGTGTGTGTGACAATAAAGATGAGCTTTTTGATAAACCTTGTAGCATTCTGAATAGATTAAATATTTCATTTGATAAAGTTTTTAATTATTTGTTTAATTTTTTTAATTATTTATTAAATATTTTCTAGTAATTAAGCTAATGAGATAATTAAATAAGATAAGCTAAATAGATTAAGCACATAAGTATGACCACTTCGAGCATAACATGTATTCGCTTGGTAATCCCAGCAGTGATATTGCTTGGTACACCTAGTAGCATAGCGCTTGGTAACCCAGTAGTGGATACATGAGCTCAAGATGTGTACGAAAAGTGGGATCAAATGCTTATGTTAGGACTACTTAGATACTAGTTAATTAGTTATATTAAATTAGTTAGTCCAACTACTTTATTTCTCTTCAAATGCCAAAACCATAAAATACAAAATGATAAAAATCATATGCCTCAATTACACTTAACCATATCAATGTACCTCACAAGTGTAATTGGGAAGATAACAAATGACCCTAAGGCAAGGTTCACTTCCTAGAAGGCTAGTGCACCGAAAACTACAAAGTCCACGGAATTTAACAAGATTTCACATGAAGGCTTTGTGATTTGTATGGTTGGGTGTAGGGGTACCTCACCACTCATCAATTAGGCATTTTCCCATTCTTCAATATTTTGTTAAATAATTGTATCAACCTAGAAGCTCTTGTATCCTTATTGCTTTCCAAGCTTCTATAGGAATATTATCTTGTCTAATAAATTTTCTATTTTTCATCTTTGATAAGGTTGGCTTTACTTCAAAAAATAAAAGTTTATTAACCAAACCAAAATTTGCTTTTTCTTCTTGGATGTCGTCTCTTGTAAATTCTTCATTTAATAATTTTTTCACCTATTTAAAATTTCATTATCTTTTACCAAAATTCTTCCATCAACCTCCTTAATGCATTTAAAATCAAAATGTGCTTTTAAAATAAAATAAAATACTAAGTGTAAGTGGTACCTCTAACTAGCATAACTATTACTTATTAACAAATAAATCCAAGGTTCAAATCACACATTGTACCTACTAAGGTACAGTGCTATCATATCATAGGTTGACTAGGAGTATTGGTTACGTTTTAACAACTTACATGGTACACAATTGTAATTTATAAATATAGAATATATTGTAAAGCAAAAAAGCATCATTACTTTAAGTCAAAATAAATAATAGGTTATGGATTTGACCTATGGGGTGTTACAATAATTTCTCCATTAGGAATCTTCTATTGAAGGATTCTAGAATAAATGACATGTAAATTTGATTCAACCTTCCATGTAGCTTTTGAAGTATCATGTTTCTTCCAATCACTTTAACTATAGGAATAGTATTACTTCTTAGCCTTATTTTCATTGTATCCAAAATTTTAATAGGTACTTCCACATAAGTGATGTTTGGGTATAACTAAATAGCTTGCCAATTAATAACATGTTCTAGATCTAAAACATACTTGCAAAGCATTGACACATGGAATACATCATAAATATTTTGTAGCTAAGCTTGGATATTAGTTTGGTAAGTTACTTCTCTTATCTTCTTTTGTATGTTGAAATGTCTAATGTACATTGGAGATAATTTTTCCTTCTTACCAAATCTCACTAATCCTTTGAGTAGTGAAACTTTTAAAAATACCATGTCTTCCATTTTAAACTTAAGAGGTATTCTTCTAATATTTGCATACTTTATGTATCAATCCTCGGTTAGTTTCAATCTATCATAAATCTATTCTATGGGGTTGATCTCACCCTAATATTGACCAAAATAAAGTATAATACTAATTTAAATGGATCAACTTGTTAGAGTATAATTCATACTTTATGAATGAAACTTAAGTTAATCGTAAGTGTTATGTCAAGTTCATAAAACGTATCATTATTTTGTAAGGGCTACTGAGTGAAATCCTTATAAATTTGTAAAAAGTAAAAAGTCATATCAAGTGAATGTGAGTTACAACTCTTCATGTTAATCTTAAGTGTTGTCAAGATAGTTATAAATATGTGAGAAAAGAAGTGAAAATAAGTAAGTTATTTTTCACCAAAGACCAACTACCAACCCCATCCAAGAATGTCTTCAGTTACAATAAATAATTTTGTCATCATAATAGTTGAAAAGAGAGAGGTGGGTGGGAAGGGGGGGGGGGGGGGGGGGATGCNTTTCAATTGTTGGGGGTGTTGGAACCTGAAATAATTGAAACATAGGTATACCCTAATATTTATAGAAGTTTATAACTTAGTACTACCTAATAGAATTGAACCTATGACCCAGGGTTACTAGGAAAAAACTAGTATCAATAGTCTAACACCTCATTATTACAATTTTTTCAATTTTCATAATAGCTAATGAGGAATTATTATTTTGGCTAAGAGTTTTGCTAAGAGGCCAAACACCCCTACTTTGTTACCTAGATTTTATCCCTTGAAATAAATAATTTTTATCATAAACCTAGGTGAAGATATGAACTTTTCTTAAGAATTATCATTTAAATAAAGTACATTGGTTTTGATTTTTTTAAACATAAAAATGAATTCTTAGTGAATTAATTTAAAATTTTATTAATTTTAAAAATATAAAAAATCTCTCAGCCAAATTTTATATATATATATATGATGAGTGGCAAAGTACCCCTACACTCAACCATACGAATAAGATCATTTCACGCATGATCCTGAAGAACTCCACAGATAGACTAGTTGTGGTATCTAGACAGTTATCCTTGGGTCACAGTTCGTTGTCTTCCCACCTGGACTAGTATTAGCTTGTCATGTACGGTTTAGTCTAGAGAGAGATGTATGATGTGTTTCTATCCTAATGCTACTCCTGGAGACAATGGAAAATAATATTAACTAAGCTAAGAGAGAGAGAGGATGAGAGAGAATCTAAGCTAGCCTAAGTACGATGAGTATCCATTCCTCAATCATCCATACACATCTTGGACCTTGTGCACGACTACCACTGGGATTACCAATTGTAGATCCTAGATACACTACTGGGTTACCAAGTGGTCACACTTAAATGCTCGTGATCAAGTCATACTCATTCCGCGTTTAACAAGAGATAAGGGTGAGAGATATTAACTAAGAAAGTAGTAAATAATAATTAAATAAATAATTAATTAAACTAAGTGAATGCTGCAATGATGAAGTAATCTCGATATTTATTTTCAGTCATGTGCGTGTCCAAGTACGTCACACTCGAATAAAGGATGTCATACAATTACAATCACCATACTGTGAGCATACACTAGGAAATAATTCTAACTCTAAGAAGGAAAAACTGAAAGAGTTTGGGTAAGGAACTAAGAACTAACTCCTAGAACAAGGAAAGCCACCTCTTATTTATAGAAATTGAGGTAGGCCACGATATCGCGTACGCGATATCATGGCTAATGCGATTTCGTTGATGCGATATCATGGCTACGATATCGGGGGTCTGATAACTACGCCTGACAGACCATATCTTGTATGAGGGCTCCGATAATAAGGCTCCAATAACAGGGCTCCAATAACTAGGCTTGATAGACCATGACTCATCATACCCCCACGACTGAATAACAACTCATCCTCGAGTCAAAGAAAGTGAGGAACAAGTGCAATTGATTACACAATGGATAGGTATGGGATTATTAACTGACTAGGAATTTATTGATGTCATAGTGGAGGATTAAACAAAATTTGGACACAAACACAAAAGATAAAACTTGTGAAACTCATGGGATTCCCGATAGTGGTGGCTCCTCTATGGGTGCCTCTCCTTTGTCCTACACGATCAAGCTTCTAAGATTCATACTGTTGAAGAAGCGCTTGACATTTCTCCTCTTCTATCCAAGGATTATGAGTCATCCATGCTAATGTTCCAATGTTTGATAGAGTCAGCACTTTCCATGAACATGGTAGTTGCAGGAACACTTGATTGGCCTTGACATGTTATGCCACAAATAGCTGGAATTCCTCTTCATAGGCTTGGGCCCTAACCGCTCCACCTTTTGCGTGGATAGATTATGCAGTAACAGGAGTTCCATGATGGATGCTGAGTGATTGTGCCTCCTGCTCTGCATGTTCTGCATGAAGTCCTTGGCCTCTACCTTCCCCTGGTTGGTTGGTTGCACCTTGAGAAGGTCCTCTTTGTTGTCTTCTTTTAGGGGCCATCTATAATCACACAAAGATCAATTGTTAGTAAGGTTATTGAAAAAAGTTCAATGATTTCATACCTTACTCATTGCCTTTAATAAATGTTGAATTCTTGCTTAGTGTGATTTTAGAGTTAGAAATTTTTTCAAGGAAGTTGCCCTAAAAGTTTAATGTTAGACTTGGTTTGTTAGCTGACAAATAAAAGGACCTGGTTTTGAGGAACATTTGATAAAATTATGAAAAAGGAAAGAATAGATTTGGCAATAAAGTAATCAGAGGGTATAAGATGATGTGGTGGTATGCAACAAGTACAAATTGCAAAAGTCACGCAAGTGGGTCCTCCCTAAAGCAGGTTCCAACCTATAATGCCTTTGCGTAACCACACCTTAAAATGTTCATAGGCATTAGAGGGGTTAAATGTAATCCATACCAGTTTCACAAAACACACACATGTAGATACCACCGGAATGAGATAAGAATTCTACACTATACAAGACACGAGCCACAATTACATGAATAGTGAGATGAAACGAACTATAGAAGGGATTGTAGAGATTGGGGCATGAGGTAACTAACCTAGGGCACAATGAATCCTGAGTGTAAAGCGTGATTAACGTGTCATTAACCCATCCTTCCAAGATCTAGACAAAGTCCATTCCTCTAATCAGTGACACCGCATTGTTTCATCCCATGATGAGCAACTATGAGAGTACCAAGACAACAAGGCGTACGATCACTTGGCATTTTATTCAAGGGAGGAGTGATTTTTGCTTTGTGGCATTTTTCTTTCTTTTTTTTTTTTTTCTCTTTTCTCTTCTCTTTTTTTTTCTATTGCTAAATCCAGAGAAGCCGCCAACCTTCAAGCATGGGTGCATGTCTTTCCAGTGGAACCCCCTAGAATAGCATTGGATTTTTGAGTGCCCTTTTAATTACTCTTACTCCCATTTTTCATTAGATCTACAAGGATCTTAGTACAACCACATTGCATGATAACTCCCACAGATGTCACCAAAGAGAATCCCCAGTTCCCTTGATATCACACCCTAATCATTCCCTCTTGGTCCATCCTTTTTCATTCTGGATACAATAAACACAACATTAATTTTAAGTTTCAAGGATGTCAAGAATATCATTGTACCCTTGAACAGAACCTCTTGTCTGTAGAGTGGATGAGTGGGTGTAGTGGGTTCACTGTCCAAATAATTGATCACTCGAGACTCGATAACATAGAACACACCTCAACCAACGAGCCACATGAGTGTTTTATTTGTAGAAGAGATTACTTATAAAAAAAAGTAAAAATACAAAAAGACACAATGATAAAACAAGAAATTGAAAACTAAAAAACTGGAAAACAAAAAGTTGTAAAATTAAGGAAAATGAAAAGTGGTTATTAATCCTGCTTATTATTGGAATGGGGGGTATCCCCCATAAATAAACGGTTGAGCATGGCAACGATTGATAAATGGAAGATGAGGATCCTTGCATGTTGGAAGTATTGAAACTTGGTCATACTTACCCCATTGAGGCTCACACACTTGATTATAGTAAGCATAGTGCGGCAATTTATGAGATGTGGTTCCTGGATAACAAGTTGATCCACTATGATATTTGGGACCATTAGATGGTATGCAAGGATCGGGATGTTGCTCTCCATGGCTATGTTCATTGGGCCGTATGGTTGTTGGAGTGTTAATTGGTGGCCCTGTTGAAGTAACATGAGGCGTTGGGTTCAAAGATAAGGATGCACCATAGGGTTGGACTTGTGCTGCGTTGGAGGATGCAATGGCCTTGGAATTGTGTTGTCCCTTTCTAGGGTCATTTCTAAAGAAGGGATGCCTTCGATGTTGCTAAGGTCTCTCACTGCTGTTGGCAATAGTAGCACAAGTAACATTCGTGGGTTGTTGCTGTGGTGTAGACACGTTAGGAATAGTTGTTGGCGATGTAGAAGGAGGGAAAATGAGAATGTTGAAAATTAGGAGAAGTGTAAGGTGCACAAGGAAGTGGTTGAGTGGAGGACATGGGTTGATAGTATTGAGGAGAATGATAATGTGGCAAGATAGAGTATGTTGACCCAGTTGGGGAAATAGGATGTTGAACTATGTAAGCATTTAGATTTGGATGATACGAAGGGTGTCTCCAATTTAGGGGTGGCTTCCCCCACGACTGGGATTGTTTCCACTATGATCGAACACAGTATCTCTGTATGAGCTCTGGATGTAACGTGCTTTCCAAATGCTCATATAAATGTAACAATATTGGGCATTGGCCCTTGTGGTGATCGTATAAGCAAATGCTGCATTCATACATATGATTGGTAGTTGAGCTCTTATTTCCTTCAACCCTTCTTCCCTATTGTCTAATGATATTTTGTCCTGCTTCTTGGGTTGTTAAAACTCTATCTCCAATAATATCAATATATTCTCCACACTTTTTATGCGTCCATTCCAACATCTTATTGATCTTTCCCTTCACTTCCTCTAATGATTGTTGTACTGGCAAAGATGGTTCTTTCCCCTTGTGATAGGTTGATTTCTCCTTTTTATGATTATGGACCTTTGTTAAGTTGAGATTTTGGTCCTATTGATGTTTTTCAACACTCTTCCATCTAGCCATTTCTCCTTCTTCTTTTGCTACCCACTTAATAAGCTCTTGGAATTGATGGGTTCGTAGTTCGTATAGTTGACCTTGGGCATACAACCCTAGGGTCTTTCTTGTTTCATCAGGAAGCCCATCAATGATATGATACATTAGCCTTTCCTCAGAGAACTCATGGCCTGGACAGTTGTTTAACAGTGCATAATATCTTTCTAAGGCCATGTCCAAGGGTTCATGTTGTGCTTGTTTCCACTCTTGGATTTGTTTCCTCAAGGCTGACACTCTTGCGTAGGTTTGATATCTTTCATTAAA
>MNCI01027303.1:26183-58758 GCA_015680685.1 Gnetum montanum
TACAATGCCTACGGGAGATTTGAACAGCCTCTTGTATTTGCGTTAGGCTTGTAGTGGCCAGTAGGGGTTCATCATCATCGAGTAAGTTATGCTTTCGTTTGTTGGGACGATGCTTCCTTCATTTATGTTTATAAGAATCCCCCACCTTAGATTGCGTACTCCAATCTTCATTGTCATATAATTCATTGGTTCTCCAATGAACTTCCTCACTAGGTGTATCATTATCGTAGTCTTGTAGGAGAGGCATGGTTGTAAAATTGTGTGTGAATTTATATGTGACTTTTCATAATTATTTCTTCTTCCTAAGAGATATATCATTAATTCCTATACAGCAACCTTGTGTGATATAACTAATCTAAATAAATAGCACCATCCCTAACAACAGTGCCAATGATGAGTGGCAAGGTACCGCTACACTCAACCATACGAATAAAAGTGTTTCATGCACGATCCGATTGAACTTCACAGATGGAATATTTGTTGTATCTAGACAGTTATCCTTAGGTCATAGTTTTCTGCTTCCCACCTGGACTAGTATTAGCTTGTCACGTATGGTTTAGTCCAAAGTGAGGTGTATGATGTGTTTCTATACTAATGCTACTCCTGGAGACAATGGAAAATAATATTAACTAAGCTAAGAGAGAGAGAGGGTGAGAGAGAATCTAAGCTAGCCTAAGTGCGATGAGTATCCATTCCTCAATCATCTATACACATCTTGGACCTTGTGCATGACTACCATTGGGATTACCAAGCGTAGATCCTAGGTACGCTACTGGGTTACCAAGTAATCACTCTTAAATGCTCGTGATCAAGTCGTACTCATTCCGTGTTTAACAGGAGATAAGGGTGAGAGATATTAACTAAGAAAGTAGTAAATAATAATTAAATAAATAATTAGTTAAACTAAGTGAATGCTGCAATGATGAAGTAATCTTGATCTTTATTTCCAGTCATGTGCGTGTCCAAGTACGTCACACTTGAATAAAGGATGTCGTACAATTCCAATCACCACACTGCAGGCATACACTGGGAAATAATTCTAAATCTAAGAAGGAAAAACTGCAAGATTTTGGGTAAGGAACTAAGAACTAACTCCTAGAACAAGGAAAGCTGCCTCTTATTTATAGAAATTGAGGTAGGCCGCAATATCGCATACACGATATCGCAGGGTGGACCCGTTATCACGTACACAATATCGCAACTACAATATCGGGGGTCTGATAACTGGGCTTGACAAACCATATCTTGTATCAGGGCTCTGATAACAGGGCTTCAATAGTAGGGCTCCAATAACAGGGCTTGGCAAACCATGACTCATCAATATATATATATATATAACTGAATTAGTTAATTACTGATAAGACCAAAAGGTCATAAATATGCACCAAGGGAATTTCAAGATCCAAAATTATTACTTAAAACTTTATCAATTACTATATAAACTAAAGATTTTTGATAAACTAATTAATGTTTTTTTATTTCTAGTAGATTAAATTTTTTCCATAAAAATTGATCATCCTCGATGTTAATTTCCTATCATTCTTATCTACTTCCTAATAAACATGAGAATATGCTTGACCTTTTTCATCTCCTTTGGTATAGATTAGTCAATGAATTTCTATTCCTCTTATATATTTCACTACATGAATATGAGCCTTCAAGTGAAATTTTCTTGGTTCTTACATGTACCATGAGAGGAGAGAGGTAGCAAACTCTAAGTCTTATCTTGTATGAGAAAGGAATCCTAAGGATCCTATCATCCCTCTATACTTGGTTGTATTGATAAGAGGTATCTAGTCTTTATATTCTAACTTAATATTCTATGGTAAGGGGGAATTTGTTGGTTTTTTCTTAATGATATTGTACTTTTCTAAAATGGATTTTGAAAACCTATTTTGATGACTTTTGATTCCCTCGTTTTTTTCAACTTGAATATCCAAGAAGTACTTCAATTCTCCTAGGTCTTTCATTAAAAATTCATTTTTCTTGTCCTTATTAAATTCTTGCTATAGATTTTTACTTCTGGTAACAAAAGTTATATCATCCACATATAGAGATATGATTATGAAGTCATTTTTATCATGTTTGTAATATAAAATTATTTTAAACATGCAAGAGGACTAGTTTTTTCTTTGAGGGAAAATCATTGATTCCACAAAACCATGCTCTAGAAGCTTACTTCAAATCATATAGAGTCATTTTTAGTTTACAAACTTTCTCTTGCATGCCTTTTATGATATATCCTTCATGTTGTTGAATGTAGACTTCTTCATGATTGTATCCATTTAGAAATGTTGAGTTTACATTTATTTGATGGAGTTTGAAACCATGATGAGTAGTAATGGATAGGAGGATCTTAATTGTTTCAAATCTAGCTACCAGAGAAAAAATTTCTTTGCATTTAATGTATTTCTTCTACTTGAATCCTCTAGTAACATGTTTAACTATGTGGTTGATGACTTCCACATTTTATTGAATTTGGTTTTGTAGAACCATTTGCAAACAGAAATTTTTATCTTTTGTTTGTTAACATGTTCTCCTATGTTGTTCTTCATTATTACCTTATATTTTTTATCCATTTCATATTCCCACACTTTTGATTTTAGATTTTTTGTCACATTTGAAGGTTCTTGAGTGACAGTTGAATATGCTAAGTTTGTAATGACATTTAATCTTTTGAATCTTCTTTCAAAATTAGTATTAAAATTTTGTGTAGAAGGATGATTTTTTAAAATGTTTTGTCTTGGATTAACTTGTTGTTTTGAAATTTGATAATTTTGTTGAAAATTAGTAATACCAAATTTGTCTTCTAGGAAGATTACATCTCTTTAGGTGTATCATTTATAACTTATGTGATCATAGCATGTATACCCACTTGTTTCAATGTCATATTCAAAGAAGATGCATTTTTTTCCTTTTTCATATAGCTTATGAACATATTTTTTGGGTATCTTAACATGGTAATGACATCTAAATATTTTCATATGAGAGACATTTCGAATTTTGTTGTAGAGTAATTCATATGTGATGAGGCATCTAGTGGTGATTTGAAACTTGATTGTGAGTTGTAGATCTTGGGAAATATTTCATGTACCCTATTGATGAAACATGTTTTACTATCTGCTTTGATGTCAGGTATGCAATGTCAAAGCTACAACGTCACATACGCAACATCGGGGCCTTGGTCCAACATCGCATGTTTGACGTCGGGGTGTATACCCCAAGTCAATAAATATTGCACTTGGGCTCCAGTTTTGATAGTCAATTGTTTGTCATTCTTAGTCAAAGTAGCGAAGCTCTTGTAGTTTGTTTTCCTCAGAGCTAAAATATTTTCTAAGTGCCCACAAAAGAAGTCTAAAGTGTGTATAGTTCTTTGTTTGCACACTAATGTACCTGAGCGCAACAGTGTGACGGGAACAAAACAAACTCTTTTGACAATCCTTATAGCACTAAGAATATCTTAATGTTTCCTTTAATGCATTTTACTTTCTCGCTCTTTATTTTAATGCATTTGAATTAAGAAATTTATTTCCAACAGTTAATGAACGCAAGCACAACCACTTCGAGCATTCATATAGTACTTAGGAACCCAGCAACGCTTAAGGTTTGGTAGCCCAGTAGTGCTATGTGTTGAAGATGTGTCTAGGAAAGTGGGGTGGTTACTTGTGTTAGGCTAGCTAGGCAATAGACATTAGTTTTCAATCTACTCTACCCTAATTCTTTTTGTAGAAGATTACATCCATAAAATATAAAATGACAAAAATTCATATACCTCAATTACACTTAAACCATACCCTTGGGCCTCACAAGTGTAGTTGGGAAGACAATGAACATTCTCAACGTCATTTCACTTCCTAGAGAAAGTAGTGTACAAGATAACTATAGGTCCGTAGAATTCAACCAGATCGTGTGTAATGCCTTAGTGATTCATATGGTTGGGCATAGGGGTACCTCGCTACTCATCATTGGTACCATTTCCAAGGACCTTTTTGTTGTTTGGTGCACTATCTAGGACCTAGTGAAAGTATTTAAATTTTTAGAATGAACCTTAAAGTCATATCTTATTTCACAATTACTACAACCAATTCTCAGAGCACACTGTGATTTTTATTTCGCTAATCGAAAATGTGTTCTTCTCACAGGAGCGCTTCTCCATGCAAGGCTGATAATGTTCATTCGACAAAGCCTTAACAGTACCAAATCATATATACTCACCTCGATGAGTATGTGCCAAACTTCACCTTGATCCTACACTAGAATGAACAACTGCAATGGCATGACATGAAGGGAAACATTGTGTTGCCACCTAATCATGCTACTCCTACAATGCTCTATCAAACGCTTGCTTGATGTGGTCTTCAAGACTGCCATGTGGAGTATAATGTGGAAGATGTCGATGCCAGGGATTCTCATCCTACCAAAGCACAACACCTACGGGATTGGCAACTAGAATAATGCTATGATTTTTCGAAGGGAAAAAGGCTTAACAATCCTTCATTCTTGTTGTACCAACAAGATAGTGGAGAACCCTTCTCTGGGGATTTTCCATACAATGATGCTCCTCTCTTTAACTTTAGCAATGGAGGTAAAAACCAGAATCTACACTCCATAATTCACAATCTTGATTCTGGTAACAAGGGATCCAATGACAAAGAAGGATCTAAAGGGGCAAGTCAAGATAGGGATGTAGACAAGAAGGAAGATCGTGACCATGGTTGTAATCACCAAAGAAATAGTAGTAGGCATCGTGATGGTGTTGGCTCTCCTTCCTATTTCCCTTTGTCTTCTTCTTCTTATTTTGGCTTCAATCATGACTGTAGAAGGCAAGATCGTGATGGAGGTGATTGAAATGAGTGTAATGACTATCGAGACAGGCAAGATCAAGGACGTAGACATTCAAGAGAGGAACATTGCCATGAATGAAGGTGTAGTAGAGGGCATTGTAGGCACGATGATCAAGGCCTCGATGAGCCTCTATTTGCTACTCAAAGTATGCTTAACATCACAAAGGTAGTAAAAATCCCAACAAGACATGCAAAAGATAGTTAGATCAAATAGTTAAACATGAATAATATTTCTCAATTTGAAGGAGGATATAACTCTGATCCACAGAATCACCTTCAAGCTTTCCAAGATGCATGTTCCTTGTAAAACATAGAGAACAAGTGGTAGAAATTAAATTTGTTCCTGAGGACACTTATCAAGGAAACAAAGAACTAGTATTGGTCCTTAGAACCAGAATCTATCAAACGATGGAGTACCATGCTCGAGTTATTCAATTATAAGTATCAAACATACTCCAGGGTGTCCAACTTAAGGAAGCAAATTCAAGGGTGAAAACAAGGAATACATGAACCCTTGGATGTTGTCATTATTTGATACTATGCCTTAATGCATAAATGCTCTGGCCATAGTTATTCTCAATTGCCTCAACTTCACCACATTGGCTTCATAATAAAATCAGGAAAACCCTTGGTGTTTATGCCTAAGTACAATTGTCAAAACCAACTACCCATCAGATATAAAGGTTAATAGAGCAGGTTGCTAAAGAGGAGGGTAAACTAAGAAAAAGAGAAAGTGCAGAGAAGTACAACTGTGATCCTGCCATTTGCAAGAGGGAGGTTCGATTCTACGACAGTGAGGAAAAATCCATATTTGATGAGGGGATGCATAAGAAAGACTTGCCACTTCAACAATTCTAATCTAAACTTATGGCCAAGGTTGATTAGTTAAGGGACTCCATGAATAGTAGATTTCAAGTTGTCCTCAAAATCGTTAAAGAGTCTAGAGAACTAGGTAGTGACCATGAATGCAAGAGGTGCAAGGAAGCTAAATATGCATATTACAAAGGTAAGGAAAAAAATTTTGCAATAAAAGAGGTTGCAAACAGTGAATCAGATGATGATCATGGATGTGATGTTTGCCAATATGAACATCCTAAGGGATGTTGCCCCATTGTATCACATCTTCAGGAGTCTAGAGTGTATACCTTACATCCACAACTTACACAAAGGCAAACATCCAAAAGGTTACCTTACCATTAAGGTAATCTCAAGCAGTTCCACTAACAAGAACTGTATTATCGAAGTGGAGCTCCACCGTAACTGTATGAATAGTACCAACAATAGCAATAACCACAATCATGGGCGCTTACACCATCAAGGCAACAATACCCTTATCAATAACTTGATCCATATGGTTACCACGTGTAGCAACCCATGTCTCCACATGAATTTTCTAATCATGTTGCTAATATTCCACCTTACTACCACCCTTCTGATTATTACCGAGCTCATTCGCTACATGAAAGAAGGGATGCCACCTCCTATCCTTATCCTTCTCCTATCCCTGCACACACTCCTCCTCCAATTGCATAGCTACCACCTGCTCCTATGCAAGGTGAACGTCTTACTCAACCACAACAACGTAATGCTATGAGGGTTGTTAATTTGCAATCCAATCATCAATCAGAAGGGTCAAATGCCCAATCAAAGAAAAGATCTTTCTTTCAACCCCGTATTCCACCTAAGCCTTCACCTACACCCACGGTTGACAACCCTACTCCTACCTCTTCCTCCATATTAAATTCCCTTAGGCCTCCTTCAAACCAAACTCTGCCAAGGATCCATACCGTAATGCTTACTCACACTATGTCTGATTGAATCCATGCAGGAAACCTTCCCAAGAAATTAGCCGATCCTAGAAATCCTCTAATTTATTTGCAGATTATTAGGAATGAACCATGAAAGGCTCTTCTTGATTCAGGTTCTAGTATTAATTTGATTTCTCATGAGATGTACGCTACTTAGAACTTGCCTCCTCTCAAGAAAAGCAACATCAGATTGGAATTAGCAAACCAGTCCATCATTGTTCCATTAGGATTGGTAGAAGACATTGTAACCACTATCTATGGGTGGTCTTATCCTTCCGATTTCCTAGTAATCAAAGTGGAGAACTGCAGAGGGGACTTCCCAATCATTATGGGAAGGACATGGCTGAACACCGTAGATGCAAGAATAAGCATTAGATATCTTTCCCTAGAGATGTCTAAAGAAAATGTATTTGGAAAGATTGAGAAGAAGAGAGTTCCATGCATCACGTACAACGATACAAGGTGCAATTGTGTGCAGAAACTTTAGGCCATAAAGAAAGTGTTTATCTTTGCATGTAAGCAATGTGTGCGAGAAGTCAAAATTCAAATGTGTCTATACGCAGTAGCCACAAAATAGGAGGGCACCCAATGGCTAACTGATAATTCAGAAAGCAACACACTTTGCATGGAACCAGTTGAGAGCCTAACATATGAGTATGTTATGAGCATGGATGAACTCAAGCAAGTTCATCACCAACTCTTTGAAAATGATGATACTCACTAGGGAGGGTTGGAAATTCTTGAGAAATTTAAGTAAGAGCCCCTTGAAATAAAAATGTTACCGATTCGAAGGGAATATGTATTTTTGAAAAATAAGAAGTTGGTTATAATCAATGCAAGACTTGCTTTAGAACGAAAAGAGATGATGTTGAAGGTAGTTGAAAGATGGTTAGTAGCTTTTGCTTGGTCATATCCTAGACTCATAGGGATTGATCCTAGGATATGTCAGCATCACATTTACACTGACCTGGCCATGAAGCCAAAATGACAACCATGAAGGTAGTTGAACATCAAATTGAAGCAAATCATCAAAGAGGAAATTGAGTAAATCCTCAAGGCAAGGTTCATTTATCCCATTGCAGATAGTAAATGGGTTAGCCCACTCATAATTGTGCCAAAGAAAGGTGATAAGTGGTAGGTCTGCATTGATTTTAGGCTACTAAATATGGAAACATTCAAGGATCATTTTTCATTTTCATTTGTTAACCAAGTGCTTGACATAATATCAGGGCGTCGCTACTATTGCTTCCTAGATGGTTATACAGGCTATAACCAAATTCAAATTACATCAAAGGACTAAGCAAAGATGACATTCACGAGTCCCTGGGGGACTTTTGCATGTCATAAGATGTCATTTGGTCTATGCAATGCTCCTACCACATTTCAACACCTAGTCTTAAGCATCTTTCAACAACAGTTTGGTAGTGGTGTGGAAGTCTTCATGGATGACTTCTTCACTTATGAAGCTACATTTGAGCAAGCCCTAGACCGCCTTGAGCAAGTGTTCAAACGGTGTGTTGAAACCAACTTGTGGCTCAATTGGCAAAAAAGTCACCTCATGGACCAGAAGGGCATTGTACTGGGGCACAAAATCTCATAAGCAAGAATTGAGGTAAATCCTAAAAAAATAATGGTCATCCAAGGAATAATCGCTAGCCAGAAATAGTTAAATATGTTTGGTCATTCCTTGGACATATTGGCTACTACCAACACTTTATAGAGAATTCCTTTAAGATCACAAAGCCATTAGTGGAGCTAACAAAGAAATATGCTTCTTTTGTCTAGACCTCGGAATGTGAAAAAGCATTCCAGCAACTAAAAGAAAAGCTTGTGGAAACTCTACTCCTACAATTGCTTGATTGTTCTAAACCATTTCACATCATGACAGATACATCAAATTATGCCTTAGGAGCAATGCTGACTCGGTTAGATGATAAGAAACAACCATACTACCCTCATTGTGCTAGCCGAAGTATTGTGGGTGCATAATTGAACTACACCACCACAGAGAAAGAATTGATGGCAGTGGTGTTTGCACTAGAGAAGTTCAAGCATTACGTGCTTAGATATAAGGTGTTGGTGCACACTGATCACAATGTCATTCACTTCCTAATGAACAAGCCAACAGTGAGCCCCCATGTCATATGGTGGTTAGTGATCTTACAGGAATTCGATCTCACGATGGTAGATCAAAAGGGCACTGAGAATATGGTCGCTAATCACTTGTCTCAATTGCAATGGAATGACAAAAAGGAAGAAATCCCATTATCTGATACATTTCCTAATGAACTCTTCTTTGCTAGGGTTGTAACTGAACAAATTCCTGATGAGCCAAAATGGTATGATAACATTCTTACCTATCTTCTCACTCAAGAGATGCCACAAGGGTTGGACCACCGAAAGAAACACCAATATCTTCACCAGGTAAATCACTTCATGGAGATCAATAGACACCTCTATAAGGTGTGCACTGATGGCTTGGTTTGTTGGTGTGTCCCTGATGCTGATTAATTGTATGTTCTCCAAGAGGCTTATGAAGGTCCCTGTGGAGGACACTATGATGGGAGACGCACAGCCATTAAAATCCTGATGGCAAGGTACTATTGACGAACATTCTTCAGGGATGCCCATCATTATGTTCGCTCTTGTGAATGATGCCAATGATATGGTGGAATGACTACCCGAATAGAGGGACCTCAACAATGGATTCAACCACTAGAACCATTTGACATCTAGGACATTAATTTCATGGCCCATGTCAAATGGAAAGGCATACATCATAGTTGTTGTTGACTATTGTATGAAATGAGTAGAAAAAATTGTCATCATTGACTGTACATATTCTACTGCTGCTCAATTTGTACAAAAAAATGTTATAAATAAGTTTGGTGTGCCACGTGCATTAATTTCTGATAATGGAACTCATTTTACAGGCACTACTTTTCAGAAGCTCATTCAACACTTCGGGGTTGAACATAAACTCACAACACCTTACCACCCCCAAGTTAATGGTCAAGCTGAGGTTACCAATAGGGAAATCACAAGAATACTGATATGAACTATTAGCAAGTATAGGAAGGACTAGAGCACAAAACTCAATGATGCCCTTTGGGCCTACTGCTCAACTTTGAAACTTCCTATAGGCTACTCTCCCTATGAGCTTGTGTACGGCAAACTACCAACACTTCCTATTCAATCTGAACTCCGTACACTTTCAACAGCTTGTGACCTTGACCTTGACTTAATTCTAGCCCAAAAATAAAGGCTAATGAATCTCAACCTACTAGATGAAAACTGATTAGTAGTCTTATCATCTAATGAGTTGCACAAGGCCTATAACAAAAAGTGTCATGACCTAAAGATTAGAAAAGTCAAATTTCAATCAAGAGACAAGGTTCTTTACTGGAACCCCACACATGTAACTCAACAAACTAAGTTCCAAACATTGTGGAAAGGACCTTACATCATTTATGAAACTTTTCCTTTAGGAGCCATGATGATCTATAAACCTGAGAGCCCAAATAAGAAACAACTGATCAATATCCAAAAAATTAAACCTTTTCATGAGTATACACTAGCTAACACAACAACCACCTCATCAAATGAACAATCACACTCCATATTTTAGATCTCCTCCTCCTTTTAACTTAGTTTTGTGGGAGATGGCCAATCATGCTAATCATTTAAGCAGCTCTTCAATTTTTCAAAAAAAAATTTACATGTTTTTTGTTTTACAACTTTTTGTTTTAAACATTCTTTATTTTACATCTTTTTATTTTTATGTTACTAATCTTTTCTAATTTTTGTTTCATACCATTGTTAGTATATTTGCTATTTCCTGAATATTTTACACTTTCTTTTATATTTTCTTTTATTTTGATGTGATTTTCTCACTTTTTGTTAATAAGTGCTAGGTACATTGGTAATTCGTTACTTGATGGTGGTATGTACTATTATTTTCATTTAATTGTTGGTGTCTGGTTTCTGGCTTTGAATTTTGTTATGGATAATTAAGACATGGTTATTTTTCATGTAACGGGCAATGAGTCCACAACATCCACCCATCCACACACTTTGTGGTTTTCCTTATTTTAGAAACATGCAATCCTTTTTTCATTAATAAAACTTTAATAAATTTGTAACTTTGGTAGTTTCTAGAATTGGAAAGGATTCAAATGTTTGAATAGGGTGTGGCTTCAAGAGGATTTGGTATTCTTTGTGCTTTTCTATTTGCCTAGGTGCATGTGTGTTTCCATGAATTTCTTACCATTCCATGCCAATCCATAAAGGAAGTTGAATAAGTCCTTGCATGTGGTGGTTCTCATCAGAAAAAAAATAAAAAAATGATGAGAATTTAAAGCACACCCCTTGGACAAAATAAATGCACGTGTCTTTGCATGGTGTGGTTCCCATTTCAAAATAAAAAAACAAAAAACAATGGGGATTCAAAGCACACTCCTTAGATAGAATAAATGTGCTACAAGCACTAGTTATGAGACTAGTCTCCTATAACTAAGGCCCTTCCTCACTTTCTACTTCTTCTCTAATAAGAAATAGTGGTTGTTCTGTGGGATCACTCTTGTGTCTTAGGGGATGGATTAGTCTTAGAATATTGATGCAAAGTCACTGAATGTGGTTGGTTTTGGTTTGGACTAAGGATGGATTCTATCAAGTGGGGATGTGTCTAAGAAAGTGGGTTGGTTACTTGTGTTAGGCTAGCTAGGAAATAGACTTTAGTTTTAAATCTACTCTACCCTTATTCTTGTTGTAGGTAATTACATCCATAAAATATAAAACAACAAAAATTCATATACCTCAATTACACTTAAACCATACCCTTGAGCCTCACAAGTGTAGTTGGGAAGACAATGAACATTCTCAATGTTGTTTCACTTACTAGAGAAACTAGTGTATAAGATAACTATAGGTCCACAAAATTCGACCAGATCATGCATACCGTCTTAGTGATTTGTATGGTTGGGTGTAGGGATACCTTTTCTCTCATCACCTATGTTTGTATTCTACCATGTTTGGGTGAGGTTCTTGGTCTTCCAAGGCATGCCCTGATCTCCTATGTTACACTTCAAGATTAGGTGCATGATTCCAAGATTTTTTAAACAATTTAGACTTCATTTAGATGTTCTTTGGTCTTTCTGACATGCTTCCTCAAGTTCCAACTTTAATTTAGAATTATTTGTGTAAAGTGTGGTTTAAGGGGGTGGGGAATGTTGGTGGGGGGGAGGGGAGGAAAGGGAGGGAAGGTGAAGGGGATGCACTCACTACCCTATGTCAACGTACCTCTTGCATTCGTGCAAGGGCATAAATGCATCCCTCACCAAGCCTAGTTTGATCCTTTTTGCCTATGACGTAATTGGGATTAGCTCAAGCTTTGTTGATGGACCTATGTTAATAACTAGGCACTGACAAACTTCCTCCGTTACTTGGTAAAAACTATAAATACTTGGGATGAGCTCATGCATACATATTATTCATAACCTTAATTTCATTTAGACTTTGGGCATTCAATTTGTGTAAAGAGCTCTTCATCCCTTGGATAAGTTGATTCCTTTCCTTGTGTTGTATGTGTTTTGAGTCATTGCTTTCACAAGTGTGGCTAGACTCTCTCAGAGTGCTCCCTTGCTTATGTAGCCTAGAATTAAGCTCATAGTGAATAAAGCTCATGGTTTTTCTTATGTTCCATACTATTGATTCCTTCAAACATATAACAATAAAATTATTTATTTAATTTTCATTCAATTGAGCTATAATGATGCATTCCTTATTCAAGGAGGACATGACTATACAGCATGATGTTGGACCATTGAGGTTATGAATAAGAGTCATTTTTATTGCATTTTTTATATGGTATTGCACCTATTGTTAGGAAACAAATCAAGAGAAAAAAGCAAGAATAGGAAAAACAAGCACACAAAGAACACACATAATTTATGTGGAAACCCCGAATCGGGATGAAAACCATAGGCAAAAGCAGAGAGTTAATTCATTAGATTCAAGATTGAAAGTGTACTACAGGGGAGTGATCCCCCACAAAGGGTGATCCCACAAAGGGTGATCCCACAAAGGGTGATCCCATGAAGGGTGATCTCATAAAGGGAGATCCCACAAAGGGTGATCCCATGAAGGGTGATCCCAAGAAAAGGGGAGTGTAAAGGGTGTCTACATAAAAGGGAGAGAAAATAGCATCCCTTCAACTTCCAACCCTTCAACTTTCGTAATGGTCGATCCTTCAACTTCTATAATGGCCAACCCCCTAACTTCTGTAATGATTAACCCCTCAACTTTTGTAACGGCCGACCCTTCAACTTTTGTAATGGTCAACCCTTCAAGTTCTAGTACAATGTAATTGCAGAAAACCAGAAATAAAATTCAGGTCACCACACCATACTCTAACACCTATCCCCAAGAAGGATCAAAGCATGAGAATTGCACATGCTTCCAAGAGGAATTGCAATGCATGTGTGTTTATTATTTCTTCATTTGTTATAATTCTAAAACCCATAAAAATTATAAAACATAAAATCATAAATTATTTCTCTTTTATCTCTCATCATAGCAATATGAGTTTTAATTGTATTATAAGTATTATAATCTCTTTTATATTTCTCAAATGCAATTATATTTCTTGGCAATTTACTAAACATCATCTTTTAAGCTTACAACTGGATCATATACCATTCAGTATGATAAATTTCATTAGTCCAAAATTGGCAAGATCCCTATCAATTGCATTGTTGCCAAGAAAGGCATTGATGAATTACCTTGAAATACTTGTACATTCATAATTTCTTTTTATTAGGTTGTTAATTTTGTAGAAAATAGAGGAGCAAAGTAGTTATGGTTGAATTAAACAATGAAAATATATTAATGTAGAAATCTCAATTGGTCCAAATCACTTTGAAAAACATGGTGAACAAATCAACACCTTCCATCATGGTGAAATTTCATTTAAGGAGGCTTTGCCTAATCAAGGCTTCATTGTTTCCATACTACGATCAAACTCATGAAGTAGTTTGCATCCCACATGAAAGCATTAAGGAGAGTAAAATTAAAAATTTTGATATGGATGACACTCTCACATTTAGTGGGTAGTTGAATGATGATCTGTAGCTTCATGTTCAAACTTTTTTTCTCACTTTTGAGCTACAAGGGTTGAATAATGAGTAGTAGAAACTTAATATTTTCACCACACACTCACTGATCATGCTAAAACATGGTATTAAGCTCTTTCATCCAACTTCATATCTTCTTGGATGTACATGTTAAAAGCTTTTAATGTGAAATTTTAATCTTATGCCCAAGTTGCAAACTATAGAAAGAAGATAGCAGGATGAAAGTAGGATACCAATGAATCATTTGATGTGACCATAAAACTATACAATTGCATGCTCAAGCAATGTCCAAATGATGGGTTCAACAAATGTGACCAACTAATGGACTTGATAGAAGGACTATAGCTACAAGCTCGTGAAAGGATGGATATATATGTCATGGGTAATCTCTACTAAAGATTAATGAATTAAATTAAATTATTGTTGTGTTAGATGTTGTAGCTAAATTGGAAGGTGAATGGCATAATCATGCTAATGTAGAGGAAGCCAACATAAATTCCCAATGTCAGAAGGATGCAAAGAATGTTAAATATAACATTCAACCTTCTAATTCTATTGACTCCCTTGTTCACTAAAGCCTAAGAACCAAAAATATTTTAATAGATCTTGCTAATCTTGTTGACAAGGTTTGGTATGTATTAAATCAAAATATGGAATCATGTTTCAAGGATTTAAAAAGTAAAGTTGTTAAAGTAGTTGTGAAGGTAGTTACATCACAAGGCAAAATTGGTCAAAGAAAAACAAAGGAAAAGAGATCTTATCATAATTAAATTTCTTATCCTTGTGGTCTACTTTTTTAGCCATACCTTCAATCATGGATAGAACCTACTTCCTGGAATGTTCCCCCTACATCGCAACAATTATGTCATCCTTCTCCCTACCATGAAACTCAACAGGGTATGAATCAAATACCTCATGTAATACCCCATCAATATTAGCCATATCCACCACAAGCATTTTCATAGCCACAACTCCACCAATGTCCATCATGACTTTTTGTACCATTACATTAGGAAATTTTAAATTAGCCATAGATGATTTAAAATGTTTCGCTAGCATTTATCATTTAGCCATAGATTATTTTCCATGACCTTTTCATGTGTTAGGATTTTAACCTATCTAATGACTTCCTAACCTAAGGTAGGGTAGGAGGGTGTTACACTTAGCTGCTTGTTGGTTAACTTATGTTAACTAATGATGTTTTAATTTGTAGTAAAAATAATTTATTATCAAATCAAAATATGTCCTTTACTATAGAAATAATGAAATAATGATGCAGTTATTTATTAAGTGCTCAAATATGAAAGGTATTGAGAAAATCATGTAAACATAAACATGTAAAAACTCGGATCATTACTAAATAAGGGATCATCAATACCTAAAACATTTTCTTCACAACATTTACCCCCAAGACATATAGTCAAATTATAACTTTAGGACTATGCATTACCCACCAAAATTGAACCCATAACTTAAAGCTTCTAAATTAAGAGTCTTATCACTATTTTAAGGCCTCATTGTTGAGATAATCATCAAAAGTCATATCCATAAGATCTTCTTATGAACAAAGATATTTTGACACTTGTAGATTGAACATAATGTCAAAAATGTTAATGTTGTGCATTTACGTTTTCTTATATAATTGTTATAAGGGCCACTACCTATTTTCATCTTGGAAAAGAGTAGCACAGCTATAAAATGATGCAAAAAAATATCCATATAGTTGACCAACATGAGCCTAATATGCATGGAAAAATTTATACTTCTTGCTTCTACAAAATTATTATAGTGCATAACTAAATGTAAATTACTTCAAAAGCCTGCATCCCTACCCAACACATTAAATAACCTAAGCTAGCATGACCTAGATTGATGATAATTACATGGTGAAATACATTCAAGTTCATGTTACTCTTGAGCTTGTGATGACAATGATATGTCTACTAGTGACTAGTGTGATGATATATTGCTCTAATAGGTATGGCTTTATGACTATTCAAAGGTTCCATAATAATAACAAAAACCCCATGAAATATTGTAGTACCTACTACTATGATGATTTTTGGATGGTGTAGGTTAAGCTTATATGCTAAATAATGAGGTATCTAACCTTGAAACTAATATTTCCTACTTAACAAGCTTCCATTTTGGTTTGTGGTATCATTTTATTTATAATATCTATCAACTATCATTAATTTACCTACTTGAATTTCATTAGTGCTATAGAGGAGCTATGCTTAGCAGCATATGTTAACATTTCTAGAATACCTCATTTTAAACTCTTAGCCTATCTCATAAAACACCTACACAATCATGCATCTACTCCTCCTAGTCCTATTTTAGGCTTTCTTACCCACCTTTGCTAATAGGAATACATGAATCCCTCATACTTTATACTCTCTATGTTATGACCACCTCTCAAGTACTAGGGAGTCTTGTAATATCTCTTTTTATTCTCATAGATGGACCATAACTTCTAGTTTAATTACTTATATTTCCATCACCACAAAGTCTAACATTGAAAAATTTAGTTTTTTAGGTTAGAGTTAAAAGAGCAAGACATCTCTACTAATGACATTATTTATATTCTAGTCATGAAGAAATTACTAGTAAATGAGTTCTTAACTTTAATGTAAAAGTTCATATGTCTAGTTAGTCTATCCCCATATGATGAGTGGTGAGGTACCCCTACACCCAACCATATGAATCACAAAATTTTCATGTACGATTCAATTGAATTTTGTGGACTTTATTGTTTCCAATGCACTAGCCCTTTAGGAAGTGAATCTAGCCTTAAGGTCAATCATTGTCTTTCCAAATTACACTTGGAACGTTCGTTGGTATGGTTAAGTATAACCGAGGCATTCAATTTTTATCATTTTTATGTTTTATAATTGGATGCTTGAATTGTAGATAAAAAGGGATTTGATTAACTAATCTAAATTAACTAATTAACTAATCATTTAACTAATCCTAACATAAGTATCCATTTCCACATACTGTATACATCTTGAACCCACGTATCTACTGCTAGGCAACCAAGCACTACACTACTGAGTGTACCAAGTAATAACACAACTAGGATTACCAAGTGAATATGTGTTATGCTCGAAGCAGTCATACTACTGCATGTAATCTATCATGCTTATTTATTTCATTAATGCAATAACTAGGAAATATTTAATAAATAATTGGATACAGTAAATGCATAAATAAAGTAGCTAATCTATCCAAAGTGCCACAAGGTTTATCAAAAAGCTCATCTTATTGCCACACACACTGTTGTGCTCATGTACAAAAATGCTTGAATAAAGATCCATACAATCAATGACTCCTACTGTGGGCACTCAGAGGAAAAATTTTAACTTTCAAATAAAAAAATGCAAGAGCTACATAGTAACTACAATTTACTTATGCAATAAATGTAGCTGCAAGTGTGTATTTATAGCCAAAAATCAAGAAAATCAACACTACGTCGACAAGGCCTCATCAATGCATGGTAGGATGCATCAACTAGAACTCATCGATGAGGCCCATTCAACGAGGCCTCATCAACGCAACCAACTTAATGCAACTCATCATACCCCCATGACTAAATGAAAACCCATCCCTGAGTTCTATTATAAAATTGGGAAGGTATGGGATTATTGACTAAATTTTCTTCACACAAAACAAACTAACTGACTAGAAAAAAAATGGAGTGTATAGATCAACACATTACAAAAAATGAAGATGTTCAGGACACAAAATTGAACACCATGATTCAACTCTTCAAAAATTGGACAACATGTTCCTTGATGGTGTGAAGCTTGTTGGAGAAGATCAAATAGTCCCAGGCAATTGTGGTTCCTAAGGTTCCAAGGGACCTTCATCGACTTCACATATTGGCGGTGGTTGAGGTGGATGCAGTTGTCCTGCTATTGCTACAACTTCAGGCAGGAGGTAGAAATCATCTAGCAATGCTTTCATTTTCTTGTCCTGACTCCTAAGATCATGCACCATCCACGTAGCTTACCCAATGTGGGTTGGAATGGGCAGATCCTAAGGACATGGGATTGCTGAAAACAACTCCTTGGCAATGACAAACCAGGTAGTAAATTATTTATGTTTAATGTCAAATGCCCTCACTATGTTCTTTAGCTCCTAGTAGTCATTCATTCATCTGGCTAGGTTCTTAGTGATAGATTATTGATCTTTGAATTTCCCTTTGAGAACTTTGAATTCAACATTAGCAGTCTCAAGCTTTTACTTAGTGTCCTTGTGGTGTTTGAACTCAGCCTCATATAGCAGATACGATCTAGCCAATTTTTTTTTCTAACTCTGACCATGGCCATCCGGTAGTCAGCACTACTAGGTTTACATAACAAAGATTGGCCAACTCCATGTACTCTGTCATCTCCTTGATTTGCAACTCCTTCAAGAGGATTTTCTCTTTGTTGGAAGCATTCATCCCATCAAGGATGGGCTACCAGATCTCTCTTCCTTATTGGAGTTGCTAGAGGGCTTCATTCATTTTTCCTTTACCATTTAGATTTGTTTTTCACTCACTTCTTTTTGCAAACCAACCTGGTCCTTGTAGTAATTTTTCACTTTCTCAAATTTGAGAGCTTCATTCTTCCAAGCGACGATCTTGATGGCAAATTTTTATCGCAAGGTGTATACCTCCTCCATTGATAGATTATGATTCTCTACAATCAATTTCCTTAGTTTAGTATTTACCTTAGCAAGCTACTCCTGCTGTTAATGAATGAATTCTTGCATTTGATCTCTTTGAGTATTAATATTTCACAGGCAATAATTTTATGTAGTTAATGCTTCATTCTTCTAGCACATCTGATTCAAGTCCTTTTTAATTGAGTGTGTTTTAGCTTTTGCTATGGACTATTTAAATATGGTCATCACTACCTCCACCTTGACCTTCTAAAATCATTCTTGAAGTTATTTGATAGCTTCCTCTCTTGTCACTGTTGGGCTTAGGATTACTTATTCTGCAAGTCGGGCATGAAGTTCAGCAACCTTTGCGGCCAAACATTGATTTTTCTCTTGGGCCATTTCTAGATACCCCTCCAGAATAATACATCTACCCCTTGCATTCAACAGCTTCAACTAGGTTATGGTGATGTTCTCCGAAAGATCAAAGATGTCCAAAATCGGTTGTTCAGTTCCTACCAGTCATTCTAACAATTTTTCATGGTGTGTTGCATCTAACTTCTTGTTGATCGTGCCTATGGACGTCTACACATCTTGGAGTGCAGATATGTCTAGTACAGACACTGTAGGTGCATTCAATGCTTCAACTACATGGTCAGCTACCACTTCTATTGCTATCTCCTACCCTTAGTGATGCATCACCAAGATAGTTGCCTCTTCACATTCCTCCAACCTCACTGAGAAAGAGGCAGCATTCCCAGAGATTTCTAAAAATAGATGATGTGTCACTAATGACACTATTACCTCTCGACCATTGGGATCCAACCTTGAAAATAGCTGTGTTCTTTGGGTAGAGAAAATGGGACCACCTCTCTTCATCTGGCTAACTGTTCAGGCCATTTTGTTAAGGTGACTTGTTGCTAGATGATACATAGATGGATCCATCCCATTGGTTCCTACTTTTTTCTCTTATTCGCTTAAGTCTTGTTCTTAGATTTTCTATAAACATTCAATGGTTAAGCAGGCCTCTAGTGTTTTTTCTTGAGTGGGTGGTGGTGGTGGCAACTCCTCTTCTTGGGTTGTTGCTAGCATTTTATCCTTCATGATTTCTACCCATGAGGCCAAGGGAACATGCCTGAGAGTGTCGTTAGAGTAGCGAACAATGCTTTCCCTCTTACAAAGTTTTCTAATGAGGCTCGGAAAGGGCAGGGTCTTCCTTCCATGTTCATTTTCTTTGAAACATCTTTCAATCTCCAAGTATAGCAATTGTGGAAGATTAACAGGGAACTTCTCGCTTAGATTGGTACATGCTTAGGTGGAGAAAGTAGTCACCTTGCTAGGCCTTACCATTGGATTGAGTGTGAACGCACCATATTCCTTACACTCCACCCCATAACATTGTTGGATCCACCAATGTGAATGCACCATATTCCTTACAATCCACCCCATATCATCACTAGGTCCACTCCCTCTTGGCCTCAAGATTACCTTTTGTAGACAATTCAGTCAGTTATGTTCCTATGTCAGCAACCCAAGTGCCTATGCAATGGCTTCTACTGAGTAGGACACTTGAATGTCCTTGATCTTGATAACAAACCCCAACCTTCAACTACTTCAGAAGAGATAGGTCTCTCCCATGTACTATTCCCCACTAGACGTGATGACTGGCCACATGGGAGAGGTCTACAGTTGTGTCTTGACATCCTCTAGGGATTTCTCCAAAACTGTCCCAAAGTTGATCTCTTAAAGAACCAATCTTTGAATGTCTCGAGACCGAATGATGTCTATGCAAGCTTAAGTTAACATGACCTCAAGCCTTGGTGTAGGTCCAGGCACTTCTCCTCTTTGTGATTGTTCAGTTGGCACTTCTTCCTCTAGAATCTATCAAAAAGATTCCACTTCAGGATTTTCCCAAAGAGGTCTCGTTGCATGGGTCACCTCTGGTAGTTCTTGGCCTTGTTCTTGCTAGCCCCTTTAGCTCTGGGTCATTTCTCCCGTGGTTGTGAGGGTTCTCCTTCCTACAAACATTTTTTTTGGGTGCCATATATAATCATAATAAGACCATGGATTAGCAATCATTGTGTAACCTTAAAATAATTAGGATATCTTAACTCTTGAGGATAGTTACACTTGGCTAAGTTTTGATTATGGTTGATTTAATTAATCCAATTATCATTTAATTATGTATTATCAATAATAAATCATCCCAGAGGTTGTTAGAAGGCTTAACTTGGGAAAAAGATGATGTTTATATGATTAAGGTTATTAACCCTTTGGGGGAGTTAGGAAAATTTTCAAAAAGTTTCATCGATTTTTTATCAGAAACCTTAAGGTTTGTGGGCTCCCATGATAAAGATCTTACCTCTGGTAAGTGCAGGATCGAAAAATAGAGTGATTTGGACAAATGATTGGGAAGTTATGAGCTCTAGAAGGTTTTGGGCTCTAAAAAATTACAAAAATTCCTCATGTGTTATGAGAAATTTGCAAAAAAAAATCCAAAGTGTCCAGTAGTATATATAGGATCTAAGCACTGAATCAATGAGGCTTAGTTAACAAGGCCTCGTTAATGCGGTCGATTGCATCAACAAGGCCTTGTCGATGCAATTAACAACCATCATTAACTTGGTCAAACTTTTAAAATACAAGGAATTTTTGGATGAAATTGGGGTCAAATGGAAGCTCATAAGACCAAGAATAGTATGAAAACATGAGAAGAGGGTGTTAAAGCTCATAAATTTGAAAAATGGAGAAAATGTGATTTAGTGGATGAATAAAATGAAAGATTAACAAGTATTGAGTAGTTTACGCAATGGAAAATGTGAAATATAGGATTGTAGCAATGTCAAAGGTAAGGAACCTTAACTAATCAAGCCAAAAGCTATGCAAGTGGGTCCTTCCCATAATAGGCTTATGCCCTTTTTGCCCTTACATAACCTCAACTAAGGAGTAGGTGGGCCGAATAGTTGATTTAATAATCATGACAAGTTAAGGACCAACTCGAAAGAATCCACTCAAGAATCCCAACACATCAAACTAAGACATAGAACATAACTAGAACCTGGCAGTGAGGTGAGTTATGGCAGCGTGGATAAATGATAAAGAAGGTGGAATGGAGTTCCAAATTGAGATCATAAGAAGTCCCTTGTGAAATTTGTGGTTAAAATGACCTAAGAAGTTCCATCCTCAGTCCAGACCAAAATCATCCACTTTCAATGACTTCGCATCATCACTTTAAGACTGATCCACTCACTTAAGACACAAGAGTGCTTCCACAAAACAACCACCATTCCATAGAGAGAACAAAAGAGAAGTAGAAAGTGAAAGAGAGGGGGCCTTAGTTAGAGGGGACCTTCAGGCATAAATGCATGTCATTCAAGGCTCATAACTAATGCTTGTGGCCCTTTTATTTGTCCAAGGGGTGTGCTTTGAATTCCCATTATGTGTATTTTTTTTATTTTATTTTATTTTATTTTGAATGGGAACCACACCATGCAACAACTTAATTGTCTTCCTATTATTGGTTGGTGTGGAACAGTAAAAAGTCCATGAAAAACACTCAAGAAAGAAGAATAGGACAAAGAGTATTGAGTCCCCTTGAACTCACACCCTTTACAAACCTCTGAATCCTTCCTAATTTCAAAACTACCAAAGTTACCAATTTATTAAAAGTTTCTTTAATAAAAAGGGACCTCAAATTCCCAGAACAAGGAACACCATAGAGTTCATTAGATGGGTAGATGACGTGGGCTCACTGCCTATTCCATGAAAAATAAACCATGTCAAAGTCATCAGTCATCAAAATTCAGAAATAGAAACTAGACATCAACAATCACACATTAATCACAAACCATCATTAGTCAATAGCAACAATGACATTCTGTCTTATGACAATAAAACGAATTTATTAGTAAAAATGAGAAAATATCACACTTAAACAAAAGAAAGCAAAATAAAGTAAAATATATAAGAAAGTGTAAAATAATCAAGAAAGTTTAAAGGTACTAACGATTGCGTAAAATTAGAAAAATTTGAAAATCAAAATTTTGTAAAATCAACAACATGAAAAGAAAAAAGATAGAAAAATTGAGAGGCCCTGGTAATGGTCAGCACAAATGGCCATCTTCCCCACAACTGAATTGGAGGGAGGAGATCCAAAAAATAGAACATGGTTGTCCATCTATTGAGGTGGTATTTACACTGGCTTATCTTGGTTCTAGGAAAGGTTTGACTTGTTGGATGTTGACCAACTATGTTTTATTTGGGCTATCAAGTTTGTAGATCAACATGGCCCTAGAGGGAAAGGTTTGATTAATTATATAAGGTCCCTCTCACAATGTTTTTGATTTTATCTTTTGGGGCACATGTGTGGGGTTCCAATAAAGAACCTTATCTCCTGGTTGAAGTTTTACTGTCTTGATTCTAAGGTCATGATGTTGCTTACTAAATGCCTTGTTCGCCTCATTCAAGAATAAGGCCACTAAGCAATTTTCATCTAACACATTTAAATTGATCAATCTTTCCTTCTATGCTAGACTTAGGTCAAGGTTTAGATCATAGGTCGTTGAGAGTGTATGGAGCTTAGATTGAATTGGGAGTGTTGGAAGTTTTCCGTACACTAACTCGTAGGGAGAATAGCCAATAGGAAGTTTCCAAGTTGAACGATAAGCCCAAAGAGCAACATTAAGTTTTGTACTCCAATCCTTCCTATATTTGCTAATGGTCTGAATTAGTATTTTTGTAATCTCCTGGTTGGTTACCTTTGCTTAACCATTGGCTTGGGGATGGTAAGGTGTTGTTAATTTATATTCTACCCTCAAGCGTTGCATTAATTTTCTAAATGTGGCATCGGTGAAATGAGCTCCATTATTAAAAATTAGTGAACGTGGCACCCCAAACCTATTCACGATATTTTGTTGTATAAATTTGGCAGAAATGGATTATGTACAATCAGTAACGGTTGCTGCTTCTTCCCATTTTGTGAAATAGTCAACTACTACTATAATATACACCTTCCTGTTAGACATGGGTGTGATGGGATCCATGAAGTCAATGCCCCATATGTTGAAAGGTTCCAATGGTTGAATCCACTGTTGAGGACCTTCCATGCAAGCGAGCATCCCCCCATCATGTTGACAACATTCACAGGACTTGACGAACTAGTGGGCATCCCTAAAGATTGTAGGCCAATAGTATCCTACCATCAGGATTTTTATGGTCATGTGTCTTCCTACATAGTGGCCTCTGCAAGGCCCTTCATGACCATCGTGGAGAACACACAGTTGATCTTCTTCAAGGACACACCAATGAATTAGGCCATTAGCACACACCTTATAGAGATGTCTGTTAATTTCCATGAAGTATTTGGCCTGATGAAGAAATTATTACTTCTTCCTAAAATCCAAGTCTCATGGCATCTCTTGAGTGAGAAGATATGTGAGGATTCCATTATACCATATTGCTTTTTCAGGCATTTGTTCATTTATTGCTCCAGAAAAGAGGAGTTTATCTACAAACTGGTCAAAGAGCAGGCTCTCCTCCTCTTTGTTATCCCATCTTAGGTGAGAAAGGTGGTTAGCAACCACATTCTTCATTCTTTTTTGATCTACCATAGTGAGATTGAATTCCAACAAGATCACCAGTCATTGTATGACATGAGGGCTCACTATTGGCTTATTCATAAGGAAGCGAATTGCACTGTGATCCGTATGTACAAATACTTTGTAACCTAGCACATAATGTCTAAACTTTTCAAGCGTGTACACCATTGTCATTAATTCTTTCTCCATGGTAGTCTGATTTAAATGTGCTCCCACAATGCTTCTACTCATACAGTGGTTATAGTATGGACGTTTCTTATCATCCATCTATGTGAGCATTGCTCCCAAAGCATAGTTAGGTGCGTTTTTCATGATATGGAATGGTTTGGACCAATCTGGTGCTTGTAGGATTGGTGTTTCTATGAGTTTCTACTTTAATTGTTGGAATGCATGTTCACATTCCTTGGTCCAAATGAAAGGTGCATCTTTCTTTGTGAGTTCTAGCAATGACTTTGCAAACTTAGAGAAATTCTCAATAAATCATCAATAGTAGCCAGTGTGTCCAAGGAATGACCGAACATCTTTAACGGTCTCGAGTTGGCGTGTTATTTCTTGGATGATCCTTCTCTTTTCTAGGTGTACCTCAATCCCTTTTTGTGAAATTCAATGCCCTAGCACGATGCCTTGTTGGACCATGAGATGAGTCTTTTACTAGTTGATCCATAGGTTTGTCTCTACACATCTCTTCAATACTTGCTCAAGTCAGTCCAAGTCTTGCTCAAAGGTAGCTCCATAGGTGGAGAAATCATCCATGAAGACTTCAACACCACTACCAATTTGCTATTGAAAGGTACTAAGGACCAAGTGTTGAAATGTAGCAAGGGCATTACATAGACTGAATGGCATCTTACAATATGCAAAAGTCCCCTAGGGACTTGTGAATGTTGTCTTAGCCTAGTATTCTGGTGCAATTTGGATTTGGTTATAATCGTCCAAAAAGTTATAATAACAATGCCCAGATATGGTGTCCAATAATTGACCCAGGAATGGTAAAGGAAAGTGATCCTTAAATGTTGCCATATTTAGCAGCCTAAAGTTGATGCAGACCCACCATTTTCCATCCTTCTTTGGTACTATTATGAGTAGACTAACCCACTTACTATCCGTGATTAGATAGATGAACCTTGCCTTGAGGAGTTGCTCTATCTCCTCCTTAAAGATTTTCTTTAATTTGGGGTTCAGCAACCTTTTCAGCTACCTTCTTGGCTTCATGGTCGGGTTGGTGTATATGCGATGCTAGCATATCCTTAGATCAATTCCTGTTAGCTCTGAATATGACCAAGAAAAGGTTGTTGACCATTTATTCACCACTTTCAACAACTTTTCTTTTTGTTTAGGAGCAAGTTTGGCATTAATGCTAACCTCTTTAAAAATGCATACTCCATACCGATCGATAAAGTTTTTAACTCTAAGGGCTCCTGCTTGAAGTGATCAGGGATTTCAAACTCTCCCCAACAGATATCATCATCTTCATTAGAGAGTTGGAAATGAACTTGTTGAATTTTTTCCATGCCTTCAACATATGCACATGTTAGGCTCTCAACTAGCTCCATGCATATTGTGCTACTATCTAAATCAGCCATCAACCACTGGGTGCCCTTCTATTTTGTGGCTACTATGTACAAACACCTTTGAATATTGATCTCTTGCGCACACTGATTACATGCCTTTATGTACGTGCTCTTGATTGACCAAATCCTTTACACAAAATTGCACCCATTATCACTATATTCAATGCATGGAATACGCTTCTTCTCAATCTTTCCTAGCTCATTTTCCTTAGATATTTTGAGAGATAGGTCCCTTATACTAATTCACGCATCAAATGTGCTTAACCAAGCCCTTCCCATAATGATGGGAAAGTTTCTTTTGTAGTTTTCCACCTTGATTACTAGAAAATTAGTAAGACAAGACCACCCACAAACTGTGGTCACAATGTCCTCTACTAATCCCAAAGGAACAATAATCAACTGATCTGCTAATTCTAGATAGTTTTTGCTTTTCTTAAGAGGTGGTAGGTTCTAGGCCTTGTACATATCATGGGAGATGAAGTTAACTTCAGAACCAGAATCAAGAAGAGCTTTGCATGGCTCTTGTCTAGTAATATGTAGATAGATGAGTGGACTTCCTGGATCAAATATTTTTGTAGAAAGGTTGTCAACCTTGATCCAGTCAAAAAAACATGAGTTAGCATTACAATGAAAATCCTAGGCGGCACTTGGTTTGAAGGGCACTCAAAGGTATTTGATGCAGAGAATGAGGGTGATGGAGATGCAAGATGATCAACTAAAGTAGGTTGTGAGTGTTGGAGAGGACTACTTGGTTGGAAGAAAGGTTGTTTCCTTAATTGATTATCCAAACCACTTGATTGAAAAATTGGTTATGAGTGTACAGTCCTTGTAGCATTTCGTTGTTGTGGCTATGGACGACTCTCACCCTACATAGACAGAGTAGGAGGTAATTGGGTTGAAGGTGANTGAATCTCACCCTACATAGACAGAGTAGGAGGTAATTGGGTTGAAGGTGAAGGTATAGGTGTAGAGGGATGTGGAGGATGATAAGGATACAGATATGGGATTTCCCCTTGAGTAGATTGTGAATGTGTTTAACGGTACTTTGGAGGGTAATAGTGATGTTGGAATGATGCATGACTTACAAAACTTCTAAGGGAGACGGGCTATTGAACATAGTACTCGTATGGATCTGGTTGCCTATAAGGGTACTGCTGCCTTGGCGATGGCATTCCCCATGATTGTGGTTGGTACCACTATTTGTATTATTCATAAGATTGTGGAGGACTTCCACTTGGGTAGTAAGATTATTGTTGTTGGTGGAACTGCCTTGGACTGCCTTGAGGGTAAGGAAATCATCTTGGAGCTTACCTACGTGCTAGGCGAGGATTCAATGCATACACTCCAGACTCTTGTAAGTGTGACACCATAGGGAAACATCCCTTTGAATGTTCATATTGGCATATGTCACATTCAATTTCATCATCAAAGTCATACTCCACAACTTCCTCCACTATAAAAGCTTTGCCCTTACCTCTTTGGTAGGCACGTTCAGCTTCTTTTCATCTCCTACGATTACGATCACTATTTTGCTCTTTGGATTCTTCAGCAATCTTCAAAGTAGTTTGAAATATTTCATCCAAAGAGTCCCATAACTTGTCAACCTTAGCTAATATGTCAGAAATAGATTTTTGGATGGGCAAGGTCTTTCTATTCACCACTTCATCAAGTGGTGACTCTTCCTCGTCACAAAATTGGACCTCTCATTTTCTGATGGATGGGTCCCTGTTATACTCTTCAGCAATTCCCTTTTTCATAGCTCACCTTCTTCTTTTGCTACCTACTCAATTAACCTTTGGATTTGATGAGCTCTCATTTCAGACAACCTTTCTTGGGCATACACCCCAAGGGTTCTTCTTGTTTCTACTTTGAACCCATCTATAATGTGGTGAAGTTGTTCCCTCTAAGAATAACCATGGCTAGGGCATTAGTGTAGGAGTAAATAGTAGCAACCTATGCCAGCATCCAAGGGTTCATGTGCTCCTTGTTTCTAGCCTTGGATTTGCCTTCTCAGATTAGACACTCTAGAGTACATCTGGTATTTACAATTGAATAGTTCTAACATGGTACTCCATCTGTGGATAGATTCCGACTCTAAGGACTAGTACCAACTTTCATCTTCCTTAATGAGTTTCCTTCGGAAAAGCTTGAGTTTCTGCCACTCATTCTCTATGTTCTGTAAGGTAGAAGCATCTTAAAAATTTTGTAGATGTGTTTACAGATCATAATTGTATCCCCCTTCAAATCTTGGGATATTGTTCATGTCTAGACACTTAATTCAACTATCCTTCATATACCTGGTTTGGATTTTAACTGCCTCCACAATGTTGAGCATACTTTAAGTTTCCAATAAGGGTTCATCATCATCACTACATTGATAATGTTAATGATGGTTTTGGCCACCCCTTCGATTTTGGTGACCTTCATGGTCATTGTTATTTCGTCAATCATCTTCATCATGGTTGTTCTGATAGCAGCTTTCATGAGAATCGTCAAATGATAAGTTATGTTTGGAATTGAATGAAGAGGATGAAGAGGAAGGTGGACCGCCACCGCCACTATAGTGTCTACCACCACTCTTACACTTATTACGAGCACCATCCTTAGATCTCTTGTTATTGCGATGTTTACCCAAGTCCCTAACTTGGCTATCACTCTTTTCTAAACCTAGTTTGTAAATAGTGGATCACAAGGTCAAGTTCACACCCTCGCCATCAGTAGTAGGGGGTAGAGAATCTTCATGTTGAGAACCTTTCAAGGGAGGATCCTCATTATCCTCTTGATCTAGTAGGAACAAGTGGTTAATGTAATGTTTCCCCTTTGTAGATTCATGGAGTTTCTCCTAGTGTTGATCTCATTTACATTGTGTTTCAATGGGATAGTAGTTATGAGTGTCTTATCCATCCACAACGTATTCTTCATGAAGATCTACTATGCCCAACTTCTTAAGGGTTTTGAATAGCATCCCAAGCACAGATCGATTGGAGGGTAAGACGATGTTGCCCTCCATATCACGCCATTGCATCTATTCATCCTGATGTAGGATGAAGGTGAAATTTGGCACAAACTCATCTAGATGAATGTGTACCACCTTCCATTCTTGTGGGACCGATGGTTTGGTATCTTTGTGCTTGCGAGAAGAAAAAGACATTTTGCAAAACAAAATGAAATTGTCAGTGTGCTTTTATAATTATATGTATAGTGGGAATGACATTAACCTTTAGGTTCATACAACAATATAATGGTATTCTCTTAGACCTAAATAGTACACATTCCACAAACAAAGTCCCCAACAACGACGCCAATGATCAGCGGTGAGGTACCCCTACGTCCAACCATATGAATCACAAAGTGTTCACACGCGATATAGTCGAATTCCATGGACTTTATTGTTTCTAGTGCATTAGCCCTTTAGGAAGTGAATCTAGCCTTAAGGTCAATCGTTGTCTTCTCAATTACACTTGATATGTTCGTTGGTATGGTTAAGTGTAACTGAGGCATTTGATTTTTATCATTTTTATGTTTTATAGTTGGATTCTTGAATTGTAAATAAAAATGGATTTATTTAACTAATCATTTAACTAATCCTAACATAAGTATCTGTTCCCACTTTCCGTACATGTCCTGAACCCACATATCCACTGTTGGGCAACCAAGTGCTATGCTACCAAGCACTAACACTACGAGGATTACCAAGAAAATATGTGTTATGCTTGAAGTCATCATACTTATGCATGTAATCTATCTCGCTTAATTATCTCATTAATGTAATAACTGAGAAATATTTAATAATTAATTGAAAACATTTAATAAATAATTGGAAATAGTAAATACATAAATAAAGTAGCTAATCTATCCAAAGTGCTGCAAGGTTTATCAGAAAGCTCATCTTTATTGCTACACACACTATCATGCTCAAATGCAACAATGCTCGAATAAAGATCTATCACTCAATGACTCTTGCTATGGGCACTTGGAGGAAAAATTCTAACTTTCAAATGGAAAAAATGCAAGAGCTCTGCTACAACTACAATTTACTTATGCCATAAAGCAGCAGGAAGCACATATTTATACCCAAAAATCAAGAAAATCAACACTGCATCGTTGGGGCCTCATCGACACATGGTAAGATGCATCAACTAAGCCTCGTTGACGAGGCCCATTCGATGGGGCCTCATCAATGCAACCAACTTAACATGACTCATCACCATAGGACCTTGCTTGACATGCATTTTTGAATGGGCTTTGTCCCTTTATGCTCTTACAAAAGTATTTCTAATGAAGAGCTTCCTTGGATTCCATAATCTAAGCTCACTTAAGAGTAAATAACTAAGATAAAATCATAATTGAAAAATAAAGAAAAATGATATCTTTATTTTTACTCAAAAGAGATAAGTACAAAGCATAAAGAAAGCTAGAATACCTTTAATGATAGACAACTAATCTAATCTAATCATCACTCCATACTCAATGTAAGCACTCACTCATAATCACTGAAGAAGACCTCTCTAATCTCTCTAAAAGGATGGCTAGAAAATTAGTAAATCAAATGTAATACCCCTATTAATTATCTATTAAATCCTATAAATAACAAATAGAGATGTTATGAAGACCCAAGGATATGGATTTATAAATTCAAAAAGAAGCTATAAAATAGGTGAAATTTATTAATTAGAACCATAATTATAATATAGCAATACAATGTAGCAAAACTTCATGTAACTTACTTACCAAATTAAATAGAATTTAATTAGATGAAAATAGAGATTTACGCAGCCACAAAAAGGTAGATGTCAGAAAATTTTACTAGGTACATCATAAAATAGTACGTAAAATAATGATTCCAATAACACTTGTTTCATCTTAATTAGACATCTAAAAATAGTGATATTTGCATTTGAAATTTACCAAATTAATTAATATAATTAAAAATAATAATTAAATAAAATATGAATATATAATTAAAAAATATTAAATTTTCTTAAACATATAGCATGTGCCAAAAATGAAAATTGATCCTTGCAATCTCACAGTCCAAATAGCATAGAAAACAATTTCAAATCTATCATACTTTATTATTTACATTGCTCAAGTATCCAAAAAAGTGTTTAAGGTTTTTATTTTACAAGAATAAAAAATATATAGAAATTATTTTTCAAGTTAAGGGGTCCATCTTATACAAAATTAAATCACCTTTTTCCCCATGTCCCTCTTTCCATGATTACTTGGCTATTCTAGGCTCTCTACATCAATATGTAGGAGGAGTCTGATGAGTGGCGAGGTACACCTACACTCAACCATACGAAACGAGCGTAGCACACGCGATCTGGTCAAACTCCGCAGACTAAATGCCTACACGCCCCATGGAACACTTAGGGTTAATCATTCGTTGTCTTCCCAGACTTACTTATATGTGTCACGGTGTATGGTTAAGAAAGTCTGAGGTATATGATTTTTATGGTCTTTTATGGTTTTATCTCCTATGCTATGAGGTGAAGGGTTGAGAGAACTAACCAACTCTAACTAACGTCCTAAGTCTAAATTAACTAGCGTCAGCATCCATTTCCACTTACCGTACACACCCTGAACTATGCAACTATGGCTACCAAACGCTAATCGTTACTGGGATCACCACATGTAACACACGTGCTCGAAGTGGTCGTACTAAGGCACCTAACTAGCCTAAGCGTAATGAGCAGCTGATTCCTTGACTAGCCGTACACATCCGTAAATGCTCGTAATCAAGTCGTACTCATTCTGCATTCTAGGAGTTGAGGGTGAGAGAGACTAATCCCGATGAGCAGCCGATTCCTTGATTAGCCGTACACATTCGTCAATGCTCGTAATCAAGTCGTACTCATGCCGCGCTAATGCAGGTAATAAATAATAGGTAGGAAATGATAGGTAATAAATCCTATTCCATGCACTACAAGGTTTATTCACAAAGCTCGTCTTTATTTCCGTACACAACTTGCATTCAAGTACAAAGCTGCTCGAATAAAGATCCGTTCACTTGGGGACTCCTACTGCGGGCACATGGAAAAATAATCTATCTCTGGAGTGATCAATCTGCCAGAGTTTCCCTACTTCTAGCCTAGGATGAAAAATAAGGGAAGTGTCGCCTCTTATTTATAGATTTGGTGGTGGGCCACGATATCGCGTACACGATATCGCAGGGGACGAAGCGATATCGCGATGGCCATGATATCGCGTACGCGATATCGCGGTGCATGCAATATCGCGTCTCATCATACCCCCATGACTGAATGAAAAATTGTCCTTGAGTTCCTTACAATAATATCAAGAAGGTATGGAATTATTGAGGGGAATGGAACCAATGGGATGACATGTGAACGGATCATCATTACAAGACTTGACACAACTGGTGTTCATGACAACAAGAATGAACACCTTATTACAATGACATCTGGCCTTTTTTGGCAGCTGAGAAGAAAGAGAGAGAAAGAAGTGTTGCTGCTGCCAACAACAAGATTGCACCTTCCGTTGTCCATCCGTAAGTGCGCCATCGATCTTGCTCCTTGCATAGTTGTTTCCAGCACAGCTCCATTCCAAGTGTTTGTTCCAGATCCAATCTGTTGTTGTATGATCGCCATCTACACACATAACACAATCTTATATTAGCAAGGGTAAATAAATTTCAATGTGGTTATACCTTGCTTCGATGTAAGTTCATTGGCTAGGTTGTGGTATGGCTGATTTGGATCAGGAGATATATTACTGATGACTACCGAAGGTGTAGGGGTTAGGAAGAAAATCAAAAAAATTGGGCTAGGAGAAAATCGAAAAAATTAGGCCCCGTACCCCCATGACTAATCGTGAACCTCCGGTAGCATTAGAATGGAGAAAGAAAAGGAGTAAGAAAGATAGATAAAAAGGGACAACTGAAAACATCAGTGAAATGGATGTCAAGATGGAAATGAACAAAATAAAATTAATTGCAAAATGTTAAGGAAA
>MNCI01027303.1:63783-81372 GCA_015680685.1 Gnetum montanum
GTGATATCGCAGGGGACGACGCGATATCGCGGTGCATGCAATATCGCGTCTCATTAGAGTCAAACCCCCTCAAATAAGAAATGTTATTTTATTTCTCTCTTCATTGAGCATAAAAGGTTTCTAGCCAAAATTCTTAGGATATGGGCTAAGGTTTCTAATTAAATATTCAAAAATGTTCCAAAGTCTAGAAATTCCATAACTTTTCCAAAAATTCAATAAATATATATTTTAATTATTTAATGTCCAAAGATATCACAAATTTATTCAACAAAAATCCAAAGAGCATATATTTTATTTATGAAGGCTAGCTCTTGGTTACCCTCAATAACAAAAGGATATACCAATAGGTTTTGGAATAACCTCACTACTATCATTAAATTATCCTCGTGATCCCAAACAAGCCACTTATGGCTAGGTCTTGGCGAGACACACTACTAACATCCTCAATTGCCGAGGCACACATATCATTAGAAGGATAGGTCTTAACTATGCCTCACCACACCATTAGACTCAACTACTCAGTGCATGGTCTTGGCTAATAAAATCCTTACATGAACTTACGAATCAAAAGGATAGGAAATTCATCCAACAACCCTTATTCTCATAGGTTGCTTCCCACTAAAGAACACTCCACTACTGTATGCAAATGAGGGCATCTAAAAGATTCACAACTACTAACTAAGTGGTTACATAAATATTATTATTTTATTCCAAAGATCCAAAAAGTATCAAAAATAACCAAAAATCCATAATAGACAAAATTCTAACAAAATCATGTTTATGTCATGAGAAGATTCAAAATATTCATAAAATATCCAAGGGCAAGTTGGGCAAAATTTCCACAATTTCAAAAGTTCACCAAAAGGAGAGAAGATGGTTTGAATAGGATTAAAATATTGATTTCCATAAAAAAGAAGCTTTAAATGACAAAAAATTGGTAGAATCTTGGCATAACAATTAAAATCGTAGAAGAATAAAGAAAACCAAAAAATAGAAAGAAGGAATAGAAAATTCACAATAATATAGGGCAACCACATGAAAATGAAAGTAAAAATAAACTTTCTTACTTATGTTGGCAGGGCTTTTAAAATCTTCTTAGTGTCTTCCTTTCTACTCAACACTCTCAATTAGTCTTTACTTTGGTTAACTTGTCACACTAGAAATCCATTGTACAAACTGAAATAAGATATATCTAAGGCCACAATCTATTTATAATAGGAAAAATGAAACGAATAGGGCTAAAATCGACTTCAAAACAAAGATGACAGGTTAAAAAACATCTTTCAAAATAATGTGATGAAACACAGTTTTGTAAAGGCATCAACAGCAAAAGCAAATAGCAAAAACATGCAGCACAAAACTAGAGTGAAAATAGGCGGTGAAAGAAAACCCAATGCGTACGCAATGGGTAAAAAAAGTAATATGCATAACATGTATATGTGTTATGCATATAACATATGTACATTTCTTAATGTGTCATGCATTTGGACATGCTTTTTAACCACTATTAACTTTTTCCTTTTCTTTTCTTATAAGAAAACTTGATTTTTAATATTTTTTTTAAACCACTAACATTTTTTATAAGTTCATTAATATTTTTCCCTTCAGCTAATACCTCAATATTTACACTCTCATAACACACACACCATGACTCAAAAAAAACATTATTTAAACCTACGAAATCCTTATCAAATACTCTACCTAGTTGTATACTAAAATCATATGTCTACCAAATCTTCAACAATATATGCATTTATTATGCTTATGTCAATGCTAACAAGTTGATAAAGCAAAGCCTATATCGACATTGTCAATGCAGCTTGCCAAATTTGACACTTATCACATGTTTATTCATCAAATCATTTAACTATGAAATAAAAGTTTGATTATGAGGTAGGTAACCCAAAACTTGAATGAACATATATTGTGATGAAAAATTAGCAACCAATTATCCATATACATCATTAGGAAGAACAAAATCAAGTGACTTAGTTGCATCAATATCACTAGAAGAAGGTGTCACAAATTTTTTCTTACTAGCTTGTAAATCTACTATTTGAGAATCAAGAAAAATTTCCACATGGATAGATGTAGAAATTTCAATATTGGTTGAAGAAGTTAAGAGTAATATAAAATTCCCCATACATAAATTTTAGAAAAATTAGATCCACTAGAGATAAATTAAAGAGAGAGAAATTATATCTATTGAAAACAATTAGATTCACTAGAGAAACATCAAATCCATTGGAGAAAATTAGATTTGATAAAGAAACATCTTCAAAGAGTTTAGATCTCATAACAAAGATATAATCATAATCATTTATTATTATATTTATCAATGAGAGGTAGCTTAAGTGGTTAGCCCATTATCTAAAAGGTATTTTTAGGTAAAAGATTGTGACTTCAAGTTATACTTTAGGCATTGTTATATTCTTATATAATATTTTAATGTATGATGTTCACTCTATGCCTTGGGATGTACCCATAGTCAAATTATTTTAATTTTAACATTAACTTGTTGCTACATGTTCTTAAAATATAAACATCAAGGTTGATAGCAGACTCCTACCTACACAACAAAACAAATGGATTCACTAAACAATAGTAGAGTTAGGACTTGAACCCACACCTCCAAACTAATAGATGAGTTTCTTGAACACCACACTTCATTCATGGGGGTTAGTTATGCATCAATTTTATACTACTACATTTTATAAAATTTGTAATAATGATGGTAAAAGTAAAATTATAAGCAATGTTCTACTTTAGCTCTATGTCTTAAGGATGAATATTTGCAACTTAACCCATCATTTAGAATTTATAGTCTACTTCTATTAATGATAGGTGGCTCAAGTAGTTATCTCATAATCTAGTCCTAGAACTCCAAGGTAACTGTAATACAGGTATACTATAGTCTAATTAAAACTTTATAACTCAATATTTTCCACTAGAATCAAACCTTGTGAGTTGGAGCTTTCAAATCAAGAGTCTTCACCATTAGGCTAACACCTGATTAGTATCCCATATGTGATAAGGATTTGTATATAAGATCTTACTAATTTGAATCACACTTAAGATACCTTTATATCTTATGTAAGTTTTATGGAGGTATCAAATTGACTTTTTAAGAGTCTTAAAGGTACATATAGTTTAAACAAAGGGTTTTGATTCTAGCACTAAACCCCAACATTACAAAATCCCATATATGGTTTCATTTTTAGCAATCCTTTACTACCTTGAGCAAAATTCTTAGCTTGTTGATTAGCTAACACTCCTTTGTACTAAAATATGCTTAGATAAAAGCTTGATATTAATATTAAAAGCACAATATGTTATCTTAAAGAGATTCTTTTAGGCATATTATTAATTATTACCTTGCCCTAAAAAAAATCTTGTACTACCTTTATTCTTTTAGCTCTAACACCAAATGTTTAAACAAATATTGCTTAATGTATGTTTATTTCTTATGTTTTAAAATATTTGAAAAGAATGTAATAAGGGAAATGTTGGAACCTAAAAGAATAACTATAAGTATACCCCAAGACATATAGCCACCATGATACTTTAAAAGAATTATAGAAAAAATAAATATAATAACTAACACTGAATATTTTTAACTAAGCTCATTGAGAACCTCTTGAATTTGGCTATAGTAACTTTAGAATTCCTTTTATATCATATGTTTATAACTAATAATTGTCTTAAAAGGAATTGAATATATAGCCTAGGGTTTTCAAGTTGAGATAATAATATATTTTGAGTACCTTAGATATGCTATTCCAGTATCTTAAATTTAGCAATTTTTGCGAGTAAATTTTGCTATAATATGTTTTTTTCTTAAAATGTTATTATTAGGAGGCTATTGGAACCTTGAAATAATTGTAAAATAAGTACACCCTAGGATATATTGTCTAATTAGAACTTTATAACTTATCATTGCCCTCAAGAATCGAACCCATACCTTAGAGCTTTCAAATCAAGAGTTATCACTAGGACAACACCTCATTGTTAAACTTTTAAACTTTAAAATATTATTATCTTTCTTCTTTTAAACTTTTAAAGGGCAATCATTCTACTCATATTGAATTTGAGATTATAAATGTTATCTTAGTGGTAAGAGTCTTAGCTTGGCATAGAAATCTTAAGTCATATATTTTATTCTAATGAGTAATGTCAAGTTATGAAGAAAAATGATGAAACGTGTTTTTGTCTGCTCCGATGTCACATACACAATGTTAGGGCCTAAATGCAACGTTAAGGTATATACTTTAGCCTATAAATATAGTGCTTGGACTTCAGTTTTGAGTTAGTTTCAAGTTAGTTTTCAATCAAAGTAGCAAAGCTCTTACCATTTATTTTCCTCAAAGTTAGAATATTTTTTGAGTGCCCACAGAAGGAGTCTAAGTGTGTATGGTTCTTTATTTGAACACTGATGTACCTAAGCACAGCAATGTGATAGGAATAAAATGAACTATTTTGACAATTGATGAGTGGCAAGGTACTCCTACGCCCAACCATACGAATCATAAGCATTCACGTGTGATCCGGTCGAATTCCGCAAACTATAATTACTAAGTACACTAGAGCTAAACAGCGTGTGCGTGTTGTTCATTCATTGTCTTCCCAGTCCCACTTGTGGAATGCAATTATATGGTTAAGAGTGACTGAGGCATATGATTTTTATTGTTTTGTTTTTTTATGGAATTACTCACCTAGAACAAGAATAAAAGTAAGAATGATTAGAAATAAGAGCGATTAATTACTAAGTAAACTATACTCTAATCTAGCCTAACACAAGTAACCATTCCCACTTCTTGGACACATCCTCAACTTTGTGCAAACACTGTTGGACTGTCAAACGCTAATTATTTCTAAGCTACCAAATGTCACACATATGCTCGAAGGGGTCATGCTTGTGTAATTTAATTAATTTGCTTAATTGATCAAAATGAATTGTTGTGCTAATAGCACGAATGTAAAGTGCATAAAATAAAATAAATGCATAATAAAATAAAATAAAATAAATGTGTAAGAAAAAAAATCTCAAGTGCTCCAAGGATGAATCAAAGAGCTCATCTTTATTACCAACACAATGGTATGCTTAGGTACATTAATGCTTGAATAAAGATCCTTTCACACTTAGACCTCCTGCTACGGGCACTCAGAAAATATTCCAACTTTCGAATAGACAAACTACAAGAGTTTTCCTACTTGACTGCTAAAAACATGCTCCCAATTATGCGCCTAGGTGCTGTATTTATAGACTAAGGAGTAACCTAGGAATAACCACTCTAATAATTAGAATAACTGCTCTAATAATAACCACTCTAATAATTAGAGTAACCGCTTCATCATACCTCCACAACTGAATGAAAACTCATCCTCGAGTATAGAAGAAGAGGAACAAGTCCTTTACAAAATCTATTAGGGGGGTATGGACTTATTTGACTAACATGTAGAGTGACAAAGAGAAAACAAACAAATATAGAAGTGCCCGAGCATACAATATTACAATTATGTACAAAATTGGTGTTCATGACAATTAGGAAGAACACCAATGGATCCAAAGGACATCCAACCCCTCTTAGCAATAGAAGAATGAGGGAGAGGTAGAAGAGATCTAGCGGTCATGAACAATCTCTCGCAAGTGATATGATTGCATCCTCCTTGGTGATGACAGTCCTACTTCTAGTCCACACTTCCCACTGCAATCACAACAAAACTAAGGATTAGTATATATAGTACATAAATAATGGCTGAATACCTTGTCTCATTGATGATTTTATCTAGCCAAGTTATGATTATGATAGATTGATTACTTGATATTGTCAGTGGAAAGACTAACGAATGGGTTAAATAAGAGAAGTGATCCATACAATTCAGAAAAAGCTTGACAAAAGGAGCAGTGGAAAGAGGGTATTCACAACAATAGAAAGGAATTTATTAAAAATAGTTGTGAAGGTGTTTACAATTTGGATGACATGGATGAGGTAAATAAAAAGAATTTGATTGTAACAATGTCTAAGGGTAAAGAACTTAACTTAACCAAATCAAAAGATATGCAAGTGGGTCCTCCCAAAGCAAGCACAAGCCTTTTATGCCCTAGCATAACTTCAAACTAAGGAGTCCATGGGCTCCATGGATGATTAATGATTATGGAAAGTTAAGTGCAAAAACTTGAAAGTAACTAAGTAAGAAACTCGATACGTCAAACCAGAACACCAAATCAAAACATGAAATTAGCAGTGAGGTGAGATATGGAAAGCATAGATGGATGATCACGCTAATTATGATCACATACAGTGAGGTGAGATATGGAAAGCATAGTGAGGTGAGATATGATCACGCATAATGGAGTTCCTAATTATGATCACATATAGTCTCTTGTGAAGTTTGTGATTAATTGACTTGGTAGGATCCTTCCTTAGTCCAGATCAAAACCAACCACTTTCAGTGACTTCGCATCGACATTCTAAGGCTAGTCCATCCCCTGAGACACAAGAATGCCCCCACAAAACAACCACCATTCCAAATAGGAGAGAAGGTAGGAAATGTGAAAGGGCCTTAGTTAGAGGAGATAAGACAAGTCTCATAACCAGTGCTTGTAGCCCTTTTTATTTGGTCTAAGGGTTGTGCTTTGAATTCCCATGTTTTTTTTTTTGAATGGGAACCACACCATGCAAAGACCCATGTGATTTTTGCATTTATTTTTTCCAAGGGGTGTGATTTGAATCCTCTTTTTCTTTTTCTTTTTTTTTTGTGATGAGGACCACACCATGCAAGGACTTATTTGACTTCCTATTGTGAAATGACATGGAATGGTAAGAAGCTTACGAGAACACTCCTGCACAACGGAAAATAGAAAAGCACAAAGAACACTGCATCCCTTTCAAACCACACCCTATCCAAACCATTGATTCTTTCCCAATTCCGTAAACTACACAACTCACCAATTTATTAAAGTTGCATTAATAAAAAAGAGACTACATGCTTCCAAAACAAGGAAAACCATAAATGAAGTGGATGGGTGGATGATGTGGACTCACTGCCTGTTACATGAAAAGAAACCATGTCCTAGTCATTAGTACTGACCATCAAAGTCAGAAACCAGACATTAACAATCAAATTAGAAATGAAACATACCACCATCAAGTAATGCATTACCATTGTACTTGCCACCTTATTAGCAAAAAAAAGTAGAGAAACACACCAAACATAGGCAAATATAACCATAAAAAAGAGTAGACAATAGATATTGAAATATATTAATGATGATGTAAAACAAAAACTAAGCAAAAACCAATAACCTTAAAAATACAAATATGTAAAACAAAAAAAATGTAAAACAAAGAAGATGAAAAAAAAAAGTTGTAAAACCAAAAATGTGTAAAATAAAAAAAAACCAAAAACTGAGGAGCCACATAAAGTGTTAGTATGGGTGGCCATCTCACCCATAACTAAGTTGGAAGGGAGAGATCCGAAAAATTGAGCATGGTTGTCCATCTGACGAGGTGTTTGTTGCATTGGTTGGCTTGGGCTCATGGAAAAGTTTTACTTATTGGATGTTGACTAGTTGTTTCTTATTTGGATTGTCAGGTTTGTAGATGATCATGACCCTCAATGGAAAAGTTTCATCTATGATGTAAGGTCCTTCCCACAATGTTTGAAATTTAGTTTGTTGGGGTACATGTGCAAGATTACAATAAAGAACCTTGTCACCTAATTGAAACTTGACTTTTCTTATTTTGAGGTCATGACATTTCTTGTTGAATGCCTTATGCATTTCATTGGATGATAGGGCCATTAACTGATTTTCGTCTAACAAGTTGAGACTCATTAATCGTTCTTTCTATTCTAGGCTTAGATCTAGGTCAAGGTCACAGGCCATGGAGAGCTTACAAAGCTCAGATTGGATGGGCAAAGTTGGTAATTTTCCGTACACAAGCTCATAGCGAGAATAACCTATGGGAAGTTTCCATGTGGAGTGATAGGCCCAAAGGGCATCATTTAATTTATAGCACTAGTCCCTTCAGTACTTACTAATGGTACATGTTAAGATTTTTGTAATCTCCTAATTAGTGACTTTAGCTTGACCATTAGCTTGGGGGTGATATGGTGTTGTGAGTTTATGTTCAACCCCCAAGCACTGCATCAATTTTCAGAAAGTGGCACCTATAAAATGAGTTCCATTATTAAAAATTAATGCATGATGTACACCAAACCTATTTACAATGTTTTTTTGTACAAACCAAGCTACAGTGGTGGATGTACAATCGGTGATGGCTGCTGCTTCTGCCCACTTGGTGCAATAGTCAACTACAACCATGATATATGCCTTTCCATTTGATAGAGGTGCAATGGAACCCATAAAGTTAATACCCCAAATGTCGAATGGTTCAAGAGCTTGTATCCATTATTGCAGTCCTTCCATTTGAGCTATCATTCCACCATCTTGTTGGCAATAATCACAAGCGTGGATGAATTGATATGCATCCCTGAAGATTGTTGGCCAATAATACCCTACCATGAGGATTTTTATGGTCGTGCACCTCCCAGCATAATGGCCCCCACAAGGACCTTTGTGATCATCTTGGAGAATGCACAGTTGATCCATATCAGGGATGCACTAACCTACTAGGCCATCAGGGCAAACCTTGTAAAGGTTTTCATTAATCTCCATGAAATACTTAACCTAGTGAAGAAACTGTTGCTTGTTTCTAATGTCCAGCCCTTGCAATAATTCTTACTTGAGCCATTAGGTGAGGATGGTGTCATACCAATTTGATTCAGTAGGCATTTGTGCATTAATAGTACCTGCAAGGAGAGATTCATCAGGAAATTGATCAGATAAAGAGCTCTCTTTCTCCTTGTCATCCCATCTTAGTCGCGATAAGTGATTTGCAACCACATTCTCCATACCTTTACGATCTACCATTGTGAGATCAAATTCCTACAAAATCACGAGTCACCGTATAACATGGCGGCTCACCATTAGTTTGTTCATTTGAAATCTAATGGTGTTGTGATCTATGTGCACAAACATTTTGTACCCAAGCACATAATGCCTGAACTTCACTAAAGTGAACACCATTTCCATCAACTCCTTTTTTGTAGTGGTGTAGTTCAGTTGTGCACCTGCAATGCTCTAGCTTGCGTAGTGAATGTAATATGGATGTTTTTGATCATCCATCTATGTAAGCATTGCCCCCAAACCATAATTTGATGCATCAGTCATCACATAAAATGGTCTAGACCAATCTGGTGCTTGAAGAATGGGAGTTTCAACAAGATTTTACTTCAATTGTTGGAATGTTGATTCACATGTAAGGGTCCAAATGAATGATGCATATTTTTTTGTCAATTCTACTAATGACTTGGTGATCTTGGAAAAATTCTCAATGAAGCACTGGTAGCAGCCAGTATGACCAAGGAATGACCGAACTTCTTTGACTATTTTAGGTTAGCAGGTTATTCCTTGGATGACCCTTATTTTTTTAGGATCCACCTCAATTTCCGCTTTTGAGATGCAATACCCCAAGACTATGCCTTCCTAGACCATAAGATAACTCTTTTACCAATTGAGCCGAAGGTTTGTTTCAACATATCTTTTTAATACCTGCTCAGGACAGTCCAGGGCTTGCTCGAACATAGCTTCATAGGTAGAAAAATCATTCATAAAAACTTCTACCCCACTACCAATTTATTGTTTCGAAAATGCTGAGAACTAGTCACTGAAACATGGCTGGGGCGTTGCATAGACCAAATGGCATCTACTGGTAAGCAAAATTCCCCCACGGATTTGTGAAAGTTGTCTTTACCTGGTCCTCTAGTGCAATTCGGATTTGGTTATAGCCACTATAACCATCCAAAAAGCTGTAATAGTTGTGCCCTAAAATGGTGTCCAACACTTTGTCGACAAAAGGCAATGAAAAATGATTCTTGAAAGTTGCCATGTTGAGTAGCTGAAAATCAATGCACACCTATCATTTACCTCCTTTCTTTAGTACAATCATGAGTTGTTCAATCCTCTTTGACAATCTACTTTAACTTGGGATTCAAACATCGCTGCAACTATCATTTCAGCTTGATGGCATGGTCAATGTATATCCGGTGTTGGCATATTTTTGGATCTATTCCAGTGAGCTTAGAATATGACCAAGCAAAAGCTACTGACCACTTTTCCATAACTTTTATCAAATTTTTCTTTTGCTCTATAGCAAGCTTGGCATTAATGATAACTGGCTTTCCATTTTTCAGAAATACGTACTCCATTCCAGTTGGTGGCATCTTCAATTCAAGGGGCTCTTTTTTGAAACTATCACAAGTTTCTAGCTCACCCCAATTGATATCATTTTCTCATTCAGAGAGCTGGTGATGAACTTGGTCGAGTTCATCCATACTTATAACATATTCATACTTTAGGCCCTCAACCGATTCCATGCATAATGTACTACTACTCGTATCAGCTGTCAGCCACTAGGTGCCCTCTTATTTTGTGGCTACTAAGTATAGACATCTCTAGATCTCAGATTCTAATGCACACTGCTTACATGCAAAAATAGATGTTTTCTTTACTGACCATAACTTTTGCACACAATGGCACCCTGAATCGCTGTACGTAATACATGAAACTCTCTTCTTCTCAATCTTTCCAAACTTATTTTCTTTTGATATCTCTAAGGAAAGATCTCTAATGCCCATTTTGGCATCAACAATACTTATCCACGCCCTTCCCATGATGATTGGAAAGTCCCCCTTGCAGTTCTCCACTTTGATTACTAGGAAATTATCTAGATATGACCACCCACAAACGGTGGTGATGATGTCTTCAACTAGTCCTAATGGAACAGTGATGGACTGGTCTACCAATTCTAATCAGATGTTGCTCTTTTTCAAAGGAGGAAGGTTCCACATTGTGTACATCTCATGCGAGACCAAATTAACACCAAAACCAGAATCCAAAAGAGCTTTGCAAGGCTCATTCCTAGTAATTTACAAGTAAACTAGGGGACTCCCAGGATCAGCTAATTTTTTGGGTAGGTTACCAACTTAAATCCAATCAAACATAGCATGTGTCAGCATTACAGTATGGATTCGAGAGGAATTTTGGTTTAAAGGGGACTCAGATAAAGAAGAAATAGAGGAAGGTGGAGGAGCAGGATTACCAACCACTAATGTATCTAAGCTCTTTGATGGACTGCAAGGTCAGAAGAAGGATCTTTTCTTTGTTTGTGGTTCTGACCCACTGGATGGATTAATCGATTTCAAGTTAACTACCCTCGTAGCGTTCCTTTGTTGTGGTTGTGTAGGCAATTCATCCTACATGAACGGAGTAGGTGGTAGTTGTGCAGGAGGTGGAGGAGTAGGTGCAGGGATAGGAGGTACATGAGGGTAGTAGGTGGTATCCCTCCTTGGATAGGGCGATTGCTATGTTTTAAAAGGGTAGTGGTGAGATTGCTAAGTAGCAATATGACTAGAGGAGTCCCCTATAGATGAAGGTTTCTGAACATAATAACCATAGCGATCTGGTTGCTGGTAAGGGTATTACTATCTTGGAGGTGGCAATGCCCACAATTGTGGTTGTTGCCACTGCTGATATACTTTGTAAGGTTGTGGAGGAGTTCCACTTCAATAGTATTGTTGTGGTTGGTGGAACTGTCAAGGATTTCCTTGTGGATAAGGCAATCTTTTGGGTGTTTTCCTTTGTGCAAGTCATGGATGCAAGGCATACACCCCAGATTCCTGCAAGTGTAATACAACTGAGCAACATCCTTTAGGATGTTCATACTAACAAATATCACACCCACCATCATCATCTGAATCACTATCTGCAATCATCTTACCTTTACCTTTAGATATGGCACGTTCAGCCTCCTTACGCCTCCGATGCTCATGATCACCTCTTTGTTCCTTGGACTCTTCAACAATTTTTAAGACAACTTGAAACCTATTGTCCATGGATTCCCATAATTGATCAACCTTAGTCATAATTTCTGATTGCAATTTTTGGAATGGCAAGGTTTTCTAACTAACCACCTCATCTTTTGCAAATTCATCCTCACTATCACAAAATCTAATCCCTTTCTTTCAAATAGAAGGATCTTTGTTGTATGCTTCTGCACTTTCATGTTTTCTTAGCTCTCCCTCCTCCTTAGCTACCTACTTAATTAATCTTTGAATCCAACAGGCACTTAACTCTGTCAATCTCCCTTGCACATAGATGCCAAGGGTTTTCCTGGTTTCAGACTGCAACCTATCTACGATATGGCCAAGCTGATCAAGTTGAGAGTATCCATGGCTGGGACACCTATGCAACAAAGAGTAGTATCGACCAATAGCAACATCCAAGGGCTCATGATTTCCTTATTTCCACCCTTGAATTTATTTTCTTAAATTGGATACTCAGGAGTACGTTTGATATTTGTCATTGAATAATTCCAACATCGTACCCCACTCCTTGATTGATTCTAGTTCCAAGGATTGATACCAACTTTATGCTTCCTTTATGAGTTTCCTTAAAAATAATTTTAGCTTTTGCTAGTCATTTTTAATGTTCTGCAAGGCACATGCATCTTGGAAGGCCTCAAGATGATTTTGTGAATCGACATCATATCCTCCCTTGAACCGAGGGATGTTGTTCATATGTAACCTCTTTATTCTACTGTCCTTCACATGCCTTGTTGGAATCCTCATAGCCTCTAAAATATTTAACATGCTGTGAGTAGCAAGTAGAAGTTCATCAAGGCCATGATGGTGGTGCCTACGATGCTCCCTAATAGCTCTTTTTTCTTGATAATGGGCCTCTCTAGATTGCCTACATCTTCAGTCACAACTATCTCAACAATCCCTTCTAATGTTCTAGTCCCATCAATCACCTCCATCATGATTATTTCTTCTGTGGCCATGATTTGAACTTGATGAAAAAGAAGATGATGATGAAGGAAAAGAAGAAGGGGAACTTGCTCCATGCTTATGTCTACCATCCTTCCTTTGATGCTTGCTACAACGATCATGATCATGATCTCCTTTATCCTCCTTTTCCTAACTTACCTCTCCAGATCCATTTTTGTCATTGGATTTTTTTTTACCAAAACCTGGATTGTGAACTATGGATTGTACATTCTAGTTAAGGGCTCCTTGAACAAAATCAAAGAGAGGAGAATCACTAAAGAAGTGGTCACCTTCATCAACTAGGCCAAGCAAAGGTGGAAAAATGTTTAACCCCTTACCCTTCATAAGCTCGTGCTGATGCTACAGCTGACAATCCCTTAATCTTTGCACTTCAGTGGGATGATAATCCCTTGAGTTGGGATCTCGCATCTCATATTCTCCAAGGAGATGTTAAAGCCCATGACATGCCAGTATTAATTGGAGCATTGCTAGAACAGATCGGTTAGGTGGCAACACAGTGTTTCCTTCCATGTCACGCCACCACAACAGTTCATCTTAATGTAAGATGAAGGTAAAGGCTAGTACATACTCATCAGGATGAGCATATACCACCCGGTATTGTTGAGGTACTTGAACTGCCCTAGGCAGAGATGGACTCCTATGAGAAGAAGACATTTTGTGTTAATAAACACTATGCAATGGATATTTAATTTAATAATAATAATAATAATTTTTGTTTTCGTAAGATTTGACTCTCAGGGTTCGAACAACGAGGTTACTAGAATTCACTAGGCTTAGATAGCACACGAAGAACTACAATCCCTGGCAACGGCGCCAATGATGAGCAGTAAGATACACCTATGCCCAACCATACAAATCACAAGTGTTCACATGCAATTTAGTCGAATTCTGTAGACTGTAATTACTAAGTACACTAGTGCTAAATAGGGTGTGCATGTTGTTCATTCATTGTCTTCCCAGTCCCACTTGTGAAATGCAATTGTATGATTAAGGGTGACTGAGGCATACAATTTTTATTGTTTTTTGTTTTTATGGAATTACTCACCTAGAACGAGAATAAAAGTAAGAGTGATTGAAAATAAAAGCGATTAATTACTAAGTAAACTATAGTCTAATCTAGCCTAACACAAGTAACTGTTCCAACTTCCTAAACACATCCTGAACTTTGTACAAACATTGCTGGGCTGTCAAACGCTAATTGTTTCTGAGTTACCAAGTGTCACACATATGATCGAATGGGTCGTGCTTGTATAATTTAATCGATTTGCTTAATTGATCAAAATGAATTGCTACGCTAATAACATGAATGTAAAGTGCATAAAATAAAATAAATGTGTAATAAAATAAAATAAAATAAATGCTTAAGAAAACAAATCTCAAGTGCTACAAGGATGAATCAAAGAGCTCGTCTTTATTGCCAACACAATGGTGTGCTCAGGTACATCAATGCTTGAATAAAGATCTGTTCACACTTAGACCTCTTGCTACGGGCATTTGGAAAATATTCCAACTTTTGAATAGACAAATTGCCAGAGTTTCCCTACTTGACTACTAAAAACATCCTCCCAATTGTGCGCCTAGGCACTATATTTATAGACCCGAGAGTAACCCAGGAATAACTGCTCTAATAATTAAAATAATCTCTCTAATAATTAGAGTAACTACTTCATCAACAATCCTTGCAACACTAAGAATAGATTAATGTTTCTTTTAATGCACTTTACTTTACCATATTTGAATTAAGGAATCTATTTCCAATAGTTAATGAGCACAATCACGACCACTTCAAGCATACATATAGTACTTGGTAACCCAGCAATGCTTAATGTTTGGTAGCCCAGCAATGCTATATGTGTTCAGAATGTGTCTAGGAAAGTGGGGCGGTTACTTGTGTTAGGCTAGATAGGTAGTAAATGAATTAGATTTTAAATTACTCTACCTTTCATCATTGTCGTAGGTGAACAAATCTATAAAATATAAAATAAGAAAAATCATCTACCTTAATTACACTTAAACCATACCCTTGAGTCTCTAAGTGTAGTTGGGAAGACAACAAACCTTCTTAATGCCCATGTTACTTCCTAGAAGAACTAGCGTACTAAAGAACTATAGGTCCATGGAATTCAACTGGATCGCGTGTAACACCTTAATGATTTGTATGGTTGGACATAGGGGTACCTTGCCACTCATCAAAAAATAATGTCGTAGAAGAAAATCTAAAACTATTATGGTCTAATATATAGCCTAGGGTTTTCATGTCGAGATAATAATATATTTTGAGTACCTCATACATGCTATTCTAATATCTTAAGTTTAGTAATTTTTGCAAGGAGTAAATTTTGCTATAATCTATTTTGTCTTAAAATGTTATTATTAGGAGGCTATTTGGACCTTGAAATAATTATAATATAAGTACACCCCAAGATATATAGTCCAATTAGAACTTTATAACTCAACATTACCCTCAAGAATTGAACCGATAACTTAGAGCTTTCAAATCAAGATTTATCACTAGGATAATGCCTCATTGTTAAACTTTTAAACCATGTTATTATCTTTCTTCTTTTAATCTTTTAAAGGGAAATCCTTCTACTCATATTGTATTTGAGATAATAAATGTTAGCTTAGTGATAAGAGTCTTAGCTTGGCATGGAAAACTTAAGTCATGTTTTATTCTAATGAGTAATGTTGGGTTATGAAGAAAAATAATGTCATAAAAGAAAATCTAAAACTATTAGGGTTTGATAGATCAAAGAGGGTCTTCAAGACTCATGTACATAATTTAGTTTCAATTATTTTGTATTTTCTTATGTTTTAATTTTTTTAATTTTTTTAATTTATTTTCTTTTAATAATTTTTTGGTTTCAACACCCTATTATTGAAATACATTGGTTTACTAGAATCCTAAAATAATTGTAATATACGTACACCCCAAGATATATAGTTGAATTAGAAATTTATAAGTCAACAATGCCCACCACAATTAAACCCATGACTTAGAACTTTCAAATCAAGAGTCTTACCACTATGCTAATATCTTATTATATATAACCAGGTAAGTTTTAGCTTTTCAAATTTATCTTTATACTTTACAGTATGTAGAGTAGATTTTCCTGTCCTTTGAGCATAGCTAAGGCACTTTTAGTTTAGACTTGATGAGCGGCAAGGTACCCCTACTCTCAAAAATACAAATACGAGCATTTCACGCATGATCTGGTCAAATTCCAAGGACTAAGTGCTTATGCACCCTTGTGGAATAAGGATAGGTTGATTGATCGTTGTCTTCTCAAACTTACTTGTATGTCACAATTGTATGGTTAACTAAGCTTAAGGCATATGATTTTTATATCTTTTATGTTTTTATGTCCTGTGCTAATAGGGAAAGAGAGAGATAACTAGGTGCCTAATTTAACTTAACTACTCATTAACTAAGTTCTAACTAATCCTAACACAAGCATCCATTCCCACTTGTTGTACACATCTTGAACCAATGCAACACTACTGGGATTACCAAACGCTAATCGTTACTAGATTACCAAGCATTACACGCATGCTCGAAGCAGTCGTGCTTGTGTAATTTAACGATTTGCTTAATTGATCAAAATGAATTATTATGCTAATAATAGAAATGTAAAGTGCATAAAATAAAATAAAATAAAATAAATGCATAAGAAAATAAAATAAAACAAATGCGTAAGAAAACAAATCTCAAGTGTTGCAAGGATGAATCAAAGAGCTCATCTTTATTTCCATACACAAGGTGTGCTCAGGTACATAATACTCGAATAAAGATCCATCCACACTTAGACCTCCTATTGTGGGCACTTGGAAAATACTCTAACTTTCAAACACACTACAAGAGTTTTGCTACTTTTCTACTGAAAGACTTCTTCCAATTGTGTGCTTGGGCACTGTATTTATAGGCTTGGGAGCAACTACTCTAATAATTAGAATAACCGCTCTAATAATTAGAATAACTGGTAAAGTAACCAATAGAGTAACCACTCTAATAATTAGAATAACTGCTAAAGCAACCGCTAGAGTAACCACTATAATAATTAGAATAACTACTAGAGTAACCATTAGAGTAACCGTTAGAATAACCACTGTAATAATTAGAGTAACTGCTAGGGTAACCACTAGAGTAACTACTCTACTAATTAGAATAACTGCTAGAGTAACCGCTACATACCTACTTTAATAATTAGAATAATTGCTAAAGTAACCGCTCTCATCATATCCCCACGACTAAATGAAAACTCATCCATAAGTATAGAAGACAAGAAACAAGTTCTTTACAAAATATTGGGAAGGTATGGGATTATTGACTAACTAACAACTGACGATGGAATGGGATGATAGACTCAATGTGCCCAGTGAACGAATCAATAAGCATTTTACAACATTAGTGTTCATAACCATTGTGGTGAACACTCATACATAAATGACATCCAAGCCTTTATTTGGTAGCTTGTAGACAAAGAGAGAAAGAAAATGAAGCGTGTTTCCACCAATTCTAAGATTGTGCCTTCCATTGTTTATCCATAGCCATGCCACCAAACTTGCTCCTTTTGTAAATGCTCCAGTTACAGTCCATCCTGGGTGCTTCCTCCAAGCCCAGTCCATTGTTTGTATGATCGCCATCTGCACACACACACAACATAGTCACAAATGAGC
>MNCI01027303.1:91381-107120 GCA_015680685.1 Gnetum montanum
TTTTATCAAAAGAACCATACCTTAGTATCAGCATCATAATTCAAAGGTAAAAACCAAACATTAGCAATAAATATGATATAATTCAATCCACCATCATGAGCACTTATTAGATGACGAATAAAAGTAAATCAAGCAAACAAAGAAACAATAAAAACAGAAATAATGGTGTAAAAAAAATAAAAAAAGTTGAAAGAATGTGTAAAAAAAAAATTCAAAAAGAACTTAGGGCCTAGAACAGTTAGCATACGTGGCCATCTCCCCCACAACTAAGTTGGAAGGAGGAGATCCGAAATAGTGAACAAGGTTGTCCATCAATAGAGGTAGCATGTGTACTGGTTGTCCTAAGCTCATGGAAAGGTTTGGTTTGTTGTACGTTGACCAACAGTTTCTTGTCTAGGCTCTCAGGTTTGTATATTGTCATGGCCCCTAAAGAAAAAGTTGCATAAATAATATAAGGTCCTTCCCACAATGTTGGAATTTTCATACATTGTGGCACGTGTGGGATTCCAGTAGAGAACCTTATCTCTCAGTTGATATTTAACTTTCCTAATACTTAGGTCATGACATTGTTTATTGAATGCCTTGTGCAACTCGTTAGATGACAGGGCAGCTAGTCGGTTTTCATCTAGCAAGTCAAGGGTTACTAACCGTTGTTTCTATGCTAGATCAAGGTCAAGGTTGAGGTCACATGCCATGGATAGTGTATGGAGCTCAGTTTGAATGGAAAGCATTGGTAATTTACTGTACACTAACTCATAGGGAGAGTAGCCTATACAAGGTTTCCATGTGGAGCGGTATGCCCAAAGAGCATCGTTCAGTTTAATGCTCCAGTCTCACCTAAACTTGCTAATAGTTTTTGTCAATATCTTCATAATCTCCCTGTTGGTGACTTCGGCTTAATCATTGGCTTAGGGGTGGTATGGTGTTGTCAGTTTATGTTCGACCCCTAAGAGTTGCATTAATTTCCAAAAAGTTGCACCTATGAAGTGAGTACCGTTGTCTAAAATAAGTGCATAAGGCACACCAAACCTGTTTATGATTGGTTGTTGAAAAAATTGTGCAACTGTAGATGATGTACAATCCTTAACAGTAGCTTCTTCTGTCCATTTTTTTAGGTAATTAACAGCAACAATAATATAAGCTTTTCCATTGGACATTGGTGTAATTGGCCCCATAAAATCAATTCCCCAAATGTCGAAGGGTTCTAACGGTTGGATCCATTCTTGCGAATCCTCCATTCTACCAATCATTCCCCCATCACGTTGACAGCGCTCACAAGATTGGATGAATTGATGGGCATTCCAAAACAATGTAGGCCAATAATATCCTACAAGAAAGATCTTAATGGTCGGTTGTCTCCTAGCATAATGACCCCCACAAAGACCCTCATGAGCGTCTTGGAGAACTTACAGTTGATCTGTATCGAGAACACACCATCGAACCAAGCCATTGGGACACAGTTTGTAAAGTTGCTCATTGATTTCCATAAAGTACTTGGCTCAGTGAAGAAATTATTGTTTCTTCTTAAGGTTTAACTCTTGTGGTATTTGTTGGATGAGGAGATAGGTAAGAATACTACTGTACCAATTTGTCTCCATGGGTGATTGATTATTCACTACAACAGCAAAAAGTATTCATCAAGAAAATAATTAAAAATTGGATACTTGTCCTCTTTGTTATCCCATTGCAACTGAGATAAATGATCAGCAACTACATTCTCAATGCCCTTGCGATCGATCATCGTTAAATCGAACTCTTGTAAGATTACAAGCCATCGTATGATACGAGGGCTTACCATTACCTTATTCATGAGGAACCTTATTTCACTATGATCTGTATGTATATATACTTTATATCCCAATACATAGTGTCTAAACTTTTCTAGTGCAAACACTACAGCCATTAATTGTTTCTCTGTGGTACTGTAGTTAAGTTGTGCACCAGCGATACTTCTACTTGCACAGTGGATGTAATAAGGACACTTATAGTCATTTAACTGTGTAAGTATGGCTCCTAAGGCATAGTTGGATGTGTCAGTCATGATATGTAATGGTTTGGATGAGTCAAGAGCTTGTAAAATGGGTGTTTCTACTAGCTTCTATTTTAGAGTTTGAAAAGCTAATTCGCATTCCCTGGTCCACTCAAAATGTACGTCCTTTTTCGTTAATTCTACCAATGGTTTGACAACCTTTGAAAAGTTCTCAATAAATCTCCTATAGTAGCCAGTATGTCCAATGAATGACCGAATATCTTTGACCGTTTCCAATTGATGGGTAATTCCTTGGATACCTCTGATTTTCTCGGGGTCTACCTTTATCCCTGTGTGTGAGATTTTGTGCCCTAGTACTATGCCCTCTTAGACCATCAAATGGCTTTTCTGCCAATTGAGCCTCAAATTGGTTTCTACACATCTTTTTAACACTTGCTCTAACCGGTCCAAGGCTTGATCAAATTTTGCTCCATAGGTGGAGAAATCGTCCATAAAGACTTCTACACCATTTCCTATTTCCTGTTGGAAGATACTTAGAACTAGTCATTGAAATGTTGCAAGGGCATTGCACAAGCCAAGCAACATCTGTTTGTATGCAAACATTCCCCAAGGACTGGTGAACGTAGTCTTGGATTGGTCTTTTGAGGCTATTTATATTTGATTATATTCACTATATCCATCTAGAAAACTATAGTAGTGATGCCCTGCTATGGTGTCTAAGACTTTGTTGACAAATGGCAATGGAAAGTGATCTTTGAATGTTGTCATATTTAGTAGCCTAAAATCTATGTACAACCTCCATTTACCTCCCTTTTTAGGCATAATAACTAAGGGGCAAACCCATTTGCTATCAGCAATAGGGTATATGAACCCAGCCTTGAGAAGCTGTTTGATTTCTTCCTTAACTACTTGCTTCAGCTTAGGGTACAATCGCCTCTGCAATTGTCTTCGAGGCTTCATGGAGGGGTCAGTGTAAATTCTATGTTAGCATATCCTAGGATCTATTTCAGTTAATTCGGGATATGACCAAGCGAAGGCTTCTGACCATTTATTTATTACATTCAGCAGTTCTTCTTTCTATTGAGGAGCAAGCTTAGCGTTGATAATTACCAGTTTTTCATTTTTAAGGAATGTATATTCCATACCAGTGGGCAATGGTTTTAGCTCGAGGGGCTGCTACTTAAATTTCTCAGGGATTTCCAACTTCCCCCAGTTGATATTTTCAAGGTTAAGACTTGCAAGTTGGTGGTGGACTTACTCTAATGCGTCTATGCTATCGATGTAAGCACAAGTCCAACCCTCAGTTGGTGTCATGCATATGAGTGACCTACTTTCTTGATCAACTGTCAGCCACTAGGTGTCTTCTTGTCATGTGGCTGCTGCATACAAGCATCTTTGTATGTTAATCACTTGTACACACTGATTACATGCAAGTAATGCTAAACTTTGCACAAACCATGACCTCTGCGCACAATTACACCCTGTGTCACTATATGCAATGCATGGAACTTTCTTCTTTTCAATCTTTCAGAATGTGTTTTCCTTTGATATTTCCAAGGAAAGATCATAAATTCCTAAGCACACATCAATTGTGCTTAGCCATGCTCTTCCCATTATGATTGGGAAGTCCCCATTACCATTATTTACCTGAATCACTAGGAAGTCAGCTAGGTGCGACCACCCACAAACAGTGGTCACAATGTCTTCCACTAGTCCCAATGGGACAGTGATGGACTAGTCGGCAAACTCTAGACGGATGTTGCTCTTTTTTAATGAAGGTAGGTTCTAGGCCTTGTACATTTCTTGAGAAATCAAATTGACACCAGAACCTGAATCCAAAAGAGCCTTGCATGGCGCATTTACAGCGATTTGTAAGTATATCAAAGGACTCCCAGGATTAGAGAATTTCCTAGAAAGGTTGTCAGCTTTGATCCAATTGGTGATGGCATGTGTTAGCATGATCGTATGCATTGAGTGTGGTGGTTGAGTTGAAGGAGGCTTTGAAGTTTTGATTGATATTGAGCGTCTAAGGAATCAGCCGCTTATGATTACAAGGGCTTGGTTGGTCTGTTAGTTCTAAAGAAAGGTCTTTTCTTCATGTGATTTTTGGAACCAACAATAGGTTGAGAGTTAACAGCCCTTGTGGCATTATGTTACTACGGTTGGGTAGGGATTTCACCCTGCATAGCTGGAGCAGGTGGTAGTGGAGCTATTGGTGGAAGAGATGTGGCCAGATCAAAAGGATGATATGCTTGCAAAATATCACCTCTAGAAGAGGGAGTTCCATAATACTCGTGGGCTTGGTAGTGAGGTTGAGGAGTGACGTGACTAGTAGAGTCACGTGGGGAGATTGGCTATTGCACGTAATATCCATACAGGTCAGGTTGCTAGTAAGGATACTGTTGCCTTGGTGGTGGCATTCCCAATGATTGTGGGTGCTGCCACTATTAATGTTGCTCAATCGATTGTGGTGGATTTCTACTTGGATAATACGTTAAAGGTTGGTGGAACTACCTTGGGTTACCTTGGGAATAAGGTAACCATCAGGATGTTTGTTGTTTGTTTAATCATGGATTAAGTGCATACACCCCAGACTCCTGCATATGTGAGATTACAAGGCAACATCCCTTAGGATGGTCATATTGACATATCTCGCATCCACTATCATTGTCTGTTTCTGAATCCACAACCTCTTCAATGATGGCAACTTTTCCCTTACCCTTGTTACGTGCATGTTTAGCTTCTCTCTTTTTTCTTTTTTTGCAATCACTACCTTGCTCTCTAAACTCCTCTACTATTTTAAGAACAATTTGGAATCTATTGTCTAGGGAATCCCACATTTGGTCTACCTTTGCTGAAACTTATAATGTCATCTTTTTCATAGACAAATTTTTCCTATTCACCATCTCTTCGAGTGGTGACTCATCTTCATCCTAACAAAATCTTACTCCCCTCTTTCGGAGGAAAGGATCTCGGTTATACTCTTTTGCACTTTCTCTTTTCCATAGCTCACCTTCTTCCTTAGCAACTTGCTCCAATAGTCTTTGAATTTGATGGGACCTAAGCTCAGATAGTCTCCCTTAGGCATAAGTCCCAAGGGTTCTTCTCGTTTCATGCCTAAGCCCATCCACGAGATGGCACAATTGATCCCTTTGCGAATAAACATGGCCAAGACAACGATGTAACAGTGCATAGTATTGGCCCATGGCAGCATCCAAGGGTTCATGTCCTCCTTGTTTCTAGCCTTGGATTTTCTTTCGCGAGTTAGACACTTGAGAGTACGTTTGGTACTTATCATTAAATAGTTCTAACATAGTACTCCACCTGCGAATGGATTTAGGTTCTAAGGACCAATACCAGCTTTCTACTTCTTTAACTAGTGTCTGTAAGAACAACTTGAGTTTTTGCTATTCGTTCTCTATGTTTTGTAAGGCACATGCAACATGGAATGCTTGTAAGTGATTTTGAGGATCAGCATCGTATCCCCCTTCAAATTGTGGGATATTATTCATATCTAATCTCTTGATCCTACTATCTTTCTGGTGCCTTGTTGGAATTCTAACAACCTTAATTATGTTTAACATACATTGAGTAGCAAGTATGGGTTCATCGTGATCATCTCATCCATGGCATCTATGATGCCTACGTTGTTCCCTACTCTCCCTTCTTCTATGTTGTGATTCTCTAGAGTGCCCTTGTCCCCTTTCCTGGCTGTTTTGCCTATGACTTCCACTTTTCCTACCTTTATCCCCATGGTTTTTTTCTTTATGACTACGTCCAAATACTGAAGGAGAGGGTGAAGGAGATGATGAAGATGAAGAACAAGGAGAACCATCACCATGATGGTGTCTGCTACCTTCTCTTCGGCGGTCACGGCCTCAATCGCGATTGCGATCAGAATGTCTACCTTTATCATGTGTCTGTGTCTCTTTTTCGGATCCTTTGTGCCCATGGGTATTAGAACTTGGATTATGAATAGTGGAATGAAGGTTCTAATACACAATCCCTTGGCCAAAGTCAAGGGGAGGAACATCGTTGTGTGGGCAACTGCCTGAGGTAGGTTCACCACCCTCATTTTCACTTAAGACATGTGGGGCATCCTGGGACCACTTACCCTTCAAAGGCTTATGATGTCTCTCTTGTTGCAAGTCCCTTTGATATTGTGCCTTTGTGGAACAGTATTCTCTTGAGTCATGGTTGAAACACCATAAAATTTTGGGTCTTGACATCGCAACTGCAAATATGGCTGTGTTACATGCTATTACCTTGCTACGCTGCATAGCATAGCACCCTGCTACAGTGCTAGCGTAGCATCCTACTACAGTGCCTAGCGTAGCATCCTACTATAGTGCCTAGCGTCTCACCTTGCTACACTACATAGTGTAGCATAGTGTAGCACCTTGCTATAGTGCTAGCGTAGCATCCTGCTACAATGCATGGCGTAGCACCCTGCTACAGTGCATAGCGTAGCACCCCATTACGCTACGTTGTTACGCACTATTACGCACTGTTACGTGTTGTTACTTGCTATTACACGTTATTACCTACTACAAGCCACGTGGTGCCAGATCCACATTTTGGGCTAACCCTAGCCCTATAAATGCCTCTACACCCTCTTTAAAAAAAGGGAGAAGAGGAGAAAAGGGGGAAGGGCTTGAATTTCTTCACGGGCAAAGCAGTTGGCATTTCCCTTTTGGCATTTAGCATTTTAGCATTTTGGCATTTAGCATTTTAGCATTTTGGCACTTAGCTCTGTGGGTGAATGAAACTGAGAACACACCACACCGACAGAGAGGCATAACTACATCATATGGTATACTGTGACCACTGACCCAACAGGCACAGTTTATCACAATGAGCACCAGATTTCATAGCCCGACACCACTGAGGCTGTGATTCCACTCCTACTATGCCTATTGTACACTTTGTATACCTGTACCCTTTTTTAGGGCAGTGTATCTTTCTATTCAAACTCTCTTTTTGGCTGATCACAGCATTTATTTAGCATTGTTAAGCATTAAATTGTGTCCATTGTCCCGTTACGCACTTTAGCACATTTCTACTATTGTGCACATTACGTTTTCTTTTATTGTTTGCAAAAGGGTTATTACACACCTATTAAGTCCTTGTTTGATTGACAAGACCATCCAAGGCACCCTGAATCTGTTTTTCTCCAACATTGCCCTTGCGTAGATTCGAGGTTAGGCTGTGCGCCCAAAGACCTCTCGGTGTTTCCAGCCACCAACGTTTTCTGTCGCTATAGTTTTTAGTGCTAGAAGGAGGGCCTAAACCATTTTTTGTCTGCATTTTTGATGAGCACTTGGTCAAAACTCTCGATGTTCTAGAAGGCATAACAAATTCTTAGAGCGCCAGAGTCGGCCATTTTTAGCAGTTTTTACACTTAGCATTTTTTCTACATTTTCATACTTAGCATTTTTTCTACATTTTCATACTTAGCATTTTTTTCTGCATTTTTTTTCTACTACCAATAAATTTAGTCATTTTTTTTCTTCTATTGTTTTCAAAGTTAGCCATTTTCTACAAATAGCAACTCTCACAATCTGATCTGTGAACATGAATCCAGATCAACCTTCCATGTTGGTTTCTAACACATTTGATACCACAATTCAGCCAAAGCATGCCGCATTAAGCCAAGAACAATACAATTTTATTTATGCCAAAATCCAAGCAGGACTACAAGTGGATTACCTTGATTTAGAGGCGAAACAAGACTACGAAAGATTCCATTGAAATGGATAGGAGTATAGCCCCTCCTTATTTGACATAATCCCACTCACAGAGTCCTACCACTAGTTGTTGTCCCAACTCATCCGTGCAAATAAGCATGATGCAGGGACAACCTACGAGGAAGCCTCACAGAATGAGGAAGATGAGTTTGAAGCCCACTCTGAGCATGAGAGCCCCCTCCACACCGTCTTCCAACAACCACTCCTTATTACAGCCCCTCCTCGATTTGGTCCATCCATCCCCTCCAAGATAGTGACCATGCCAATTCAGCCTTCCTCGCAAGCAACTAATGCATTTGCCCAGGACTATGCTCATGCAGGGGCCACCTCCCCCAACCTCAAACAACTCAAGCATCCTACATCTCGCCCGTCTCATCGATGCCTGTGGTGTCCGTCCAACCCACCCATGTGTGGCCCACTCCAATCACCGCACCCATCACTCAGCCAATACATCAGTTTCGTCTGCTATGACATTAAACTAGCAACATCCGTCCACTACGACGTTAAACTAGCAAACTCCACAACCGACAATTCTACCCTATGCTATGCAACCAACCTAAGCCCAACCAATGCAACCGGCTGGCACATCCCCAAGCTTGGATCAGACATTCCAACTGATACAAAGCTTGACAAAGGAAATCAACCAACTTAAGGCTACCTCCTCTAACACCATTGAGGTGGTGGACTTCTACCAAGATGATCTCATAAGCCCTACAATACCACCTCTAACTCTCCCAACTGGGGTCCAACTACCTCAATTTACCAAATACAATGGAGAAGGGGACCCCCAATGCACACTTGGTCACATTTCGATCTAAATGCCTACTCCCTCAAGCTTGGCCACACACCATCATGCGTGTGTTTCCCATGTCACTCACTAGCAAGGCCTTAGACTGGTATCGCACACTCCCCAAGGCCTCAATCTCCTCTTTGGAGGATATCATAAGAAAGTTTGTGACATGCTTTAGATACAACCTAAAGCCTAAAGCAACCCTTAACCAGCTGATGTAAGTTAAACAGGGGCCTCTAGAGCCCATTCCAAAATTCCTCCAACGTTGGAATGCTGCATTGAACAAAATGCATGAATCCTTAGCAAAGACACATCTATTGGCAATCTTTAAGGGTGTAGTAAATGACTTTATTAAGTCCAAACTGTATTATCTAGCCCCAAAGTCTATTAGCCAAGCCTTTGCCCAAGAAAAAAGCATAGAGGAAGCAGCGCAAGCTAGCAATGATCCAGCCTATGTGGCCTACAGAAATCAGCATGCTTGCAAGCAAAACACAACAATGATAATAATAGCCACAAGCACAAAAGCAACCAACCGAGGCCCAACAACTAAGTAGCCCAAAGCCCCAACTAACAAAACCGCCAATTCTGGCACCAACTCACCTACATTGACAAGAGCTACCCCAAGATCCAACTTTCAGTGCAAGGACCACTCAAAGTATACACCACTGCCGATGCAACCCTCTAAACTACTAGAGAAACTCTTGAAAGCTGGGGAAATCCAACATAGACATGTATCAACAATTACCCACCAAAAACATGATAGGTACTACGAACTACTAAGAAACCTTGCTTTAGCAGTGCTAAATAGTTCCACAACACTTCAAGCTGAACCAATACTATCATTACCACCAATTGGCTGGTCACAGTACAGACAACTGTCGTGCTTTGCAGGATGACCTGCAGAGAATGATAGAATGTGGCCAACTGGTGATTAACACAGTGAGTCAATCTAACATAGATGATGCCTCCTATGTCATAAATTCCATTAGCATAGGTGGTAAGTCTAAACCTACGCAATAACCTTTTGTGATCCATGTGCCTCCCAGCAAGGCAAGGATTCCCTCCACCTCCACCAGCAAGAGGCCTCCCTTTGTTATCAAAGTGCCACCTCAAGCACCCACACCACCCATTGTGATCAAAGCTCCAGAGCAACCATTCGCTAAGACGATAAACTGGCATGATACAACAACAACCGCTAAGCAACCTTTTGCTATCAAGGTGCCACAACAAGTTGACCATACAACAACTCTGCCTAAATCACCATTTGTCATAAGAGTGCCATAACGTGATGGCCCCTCACCTACCCAAAGCCCAAAAGTGGGCAACATCTCGATCCCTCCTCCTTCAAGGGTTGATCCCACTAGCAACCTAGGTAGGCCCACCAAATGGCAACGCAAGAGGACAAACGAGCACTTCACAACCCCCATGGCTAAAGCAAAGGTCACAACCATCAAACAACAACTAAACACTAGGGCCCCTACCCCCAAGCAAGCCAAGCAAACCAAGTCCAAGTCCCCCTTCTTAAAGATCTGTCTCTCAAGCCACATGGAGGAAGTTAAAGCTAACACAATGGCTAATGACAAGGACTTTGCAACTACACTAACCTAGGTGAAACAAACGTTCAAACAAAAGAACACAACATTGAGTTTGTATGACCTAGTCATGACCTCATCTGCTCACTACCAAGCATTGGCCTAGATCTTGGCCTTCATTCTTGTTGGGAAGGACATCCCTACAGATGAGGCATCCATACGTGCAATGATGTGGCCCCATACACCACAAGAATTAGGTTCAAAATCTCTATCTTTTCATGATGATGCAGTCAAATTCAACCTCGAACAAGGGGAGGCTACTACAGCTCCACTATCCATTAGCATTCATGTTGGACAATGTACCATCCGTAGGGTACATGTTAATGATGGTGCAGCAACAAACGTAGTATTGTACTTTGTCATCGACAAGCTATGCCTAGCAAATGAAATTAGGCCAACCAAAACCACGTGTCTAAAATCCTTCAACGGATCATGTGTCACAGTCAAGGGTACAATCAACTTAGCCTTCATGGTAGGAGAGCAATTCCCCACTAGTGCATATTTCACTATCATAGAGGAGATGCCAAGTTTCAACATGATTCTAGGTAAGTCTTGGCTAGCCCAAATAAGGGCCATCTCCTCTCCCATCCACCAAGAAATCCACCTTCCATACGAAGGTGGTCAAGTTATCATCCATGGTGATAATGCTTCCTCTTAGACTATCCACGACATAGACATGACACAAGTTTTAGAAGAAGAGTTTCTTGGTGGTACACCTATAACAACCAATGCAATGCCTAAGGCTAAAACACCCGAACGAGTGGTTGAAGCCAACAGCCTCCTAGAGGATCCTAAGCCTTGCACGCTCCCTAATCCATGCTTGGTTAGGAAGCAACTACATGACCAAAACTTTCCCTTGGCCAAAAATGTGGATGCCTACCTACCCTTTGCTTCCACTTGTCATGCACTTTTGACTTTTATTTACATTGCACTAGCCTATGCATTTACATTTTGCCTACTTATCTAGATCAGGCATTTCATTTTGTTCACATATTTGTTTTACTTTGTTTATGCATCCATCCATTTAGCTTACACATTACATCTGAAAACATAAAACTACAAAAACGCATGGCCCAAAAAGGCCTTAAACTAGCCTATGGCCCGGAACAACCTAAAATATCACTTTTTGCATTGCTTTCCTTTCATTCATACATTTTAACTTTGTTTACAGGAGATGTTGCTTAATGTTATTTTCTTTTTAGTTGATTTTTGCAGGATTTTGTAGACACATAGCATGACTACGCATGTAGCATCACACCTTATACAAGCAAGGTAAGCACTAGTCCGCTATGACTATAAACTAGCACAGACAGTCCACTATAACTATAAACTGGCACAGCTCATCCTTGGGTCATGAGGTTAAACTGACACAACATCCATAGTCCGCTACGACATTAAACTAGTATCCAACAGTCTGCTAGGACTATAAACTAGCACATCATGGTCTACCAGGACCTTAAACTGGGTTCACAATATGTCAGGACTTTAAACTGGCATGTAACTGATCTGATCCAAACACTTGTCATTGCCCTAGGAGCACTCATAGCATCATCACCTCCCATCCTTCTGGTGATTCTTTTGGAGCACTTGCCATTAGTTTGGCATTCAGGACACTTGCAGCATCATCGCCCTGGCACTTTCATCGACTTTCTGAGCACTTATGACTAGCATAGCATTTTACACATTTGCAGCGTCTTCACAGTTTTGCATCCATGGCGTATTCACAGTTTTGCATTTGCAGCATCTTCACATCTAGCATTTGCACTTGCATTTCACGCTTTGCGGTTTTCTTATCCTCTCTGAGTTGTGTTTGTAAGATAAAGCTTTGGAGGCGGTCATGCAAAGGTCCATCTCATCGCAGCAGCAAGTTATCATGTTTCTTTGATGTGCATGATTGGACTCGTTGACCCACTCAAGAGTGCACATCCCTCTCATCTCAGTTATAGCCTATGCACACCCATTTCTTCATCCCAATATCCTCTTATCCTTCCCATACTCATGATTTCACACTCCTCTGATGCATATGCACTGTGACACACATGTCATTCCCTTCACATCAACTATAGAACCCATGGTTGATGTAACATAATTCATCCAATGAGGCGCCTCTGTTGCATGGTAAAGGCTTAAGCAGATGTAACATGAATCATCCCTGGGAGGAAACATCTATCCTATAGATGCAATGTGATGCGTCAAAACAAAGCCCATCTTCTTGATGGCCAACCTGCAGCTAACATTCAACAGTAAGCCCAATGCAAAGAAATTTTGCCTCACCACAAAACAAAACAAAAAATCAACAATGCTGCAGCTTCGCAATTGGCCCATCCTTAGATCAACTTTGGCCTTTCCATGAGTACTCTGATGAAAGGTCAATGTTTCAGGGGTAAGCTACTTCATGCCATGGTCACTATCAACCATGCTAAATTTTCATCTTACATCATGATCCATTGTTTGCATTTCATTCCCACCATTTAAATTTCATCTCCCTAACATTGCCTATACCCCTTGTCCCTTAGCATAACCTTATTCCCATCACACTCTTGAGCACGGTAAGATGACATTCGATCTTATGCTAACAAATGACGTTGGTGACATGTTTGCTGTGGTGTTTTATAATTCTTTGTCAACGTCTTTCAGGCCACTCCTCCAAACGTCAACAAAGAGGGGCCATTGAAACACCACAAAATTTCGGGTCTTGACATCGCAACTACAAACATGGCTAAGTGTTATGCGTTGTTACCTTGCTATGCTGCATAGCGTAGCACCTTGCTATAATGCCTAGCGTAGCACCTTGCTACAATGCTAGCATAGCACCCTGCTACATTGCGTAGCGTAACGTAGCGTGGCATCCCATTACACTACACTGTTACGCGTTGTTACTTGCTGTTACACGTTGTTACCTGCCGCAAGCCACGTGGCGCTAGATCCGCATTTTGGGCTAACCCTAGCCCTATAAATACCTCTATGCCCTCTTTTAAAAAAAGAGAGAAGAGGAGAAAAGGGGAAAGGGCTTGAATTTCTTCACGGGCAAAGCAATTGGCATTTGGCATTTTAGCATTTTGGCACTTAGCTCTGTGGGCGAACGAGACCCAGAGCACACCACACCGACAAAGAGGCACAACTACATCACATGGTATACTGTGACCACTGACCCAAGAGACACAATTTATCACAGTGAGCATTAGATTTCATAGCCCAACACCACCAAGGCTGTGATTTTGCTCCTATTGTGCCTATTGTACACTTTGTATACATGTGCCCTTTTTCAGGGCTATATATCTTTCTATTCAAACTCTCTTTTTGGTTGATCATAGCATTTATTTGGCATTGTTAAGCATTAAATCGTGTTCATTGTCCCGTTACGCACTTTAGCACATTTCAACTACTGTGCACATTACGTTTTCTTTTATTGTTTGCAAAAGGGTTATTACACACCTATTAAGTCCTTGTTTGATTGACAAGACCAACCAGGGCACCCTAAATCTGTTTTTCTCCAGCATTGTCCTCGCAGGGATTCGAGATTAGGCTGTGTTCCCAAAGGCCTCTCGGTGTTTCCAACCATCAACATTTTCTGTCGCTACAATGGTCTTGCATAACGTATTCTGTGTGTAAGTGCGGCATGCCAATTCGTGTGAGAGCATGAAGAAGCATGCTTGAAACTGAACGATCAGGAGGTAACACTATGTTACCCTCTAAGTCTCGCCAACACAGTTGTTCATCTTAATGGAGGATAAAGGTAAATTCTGGTATATACTCATCCATATGAATATATACCACTCGAACTTGTTGAGGGACTGGCGGATCAATGTCATGTGTATTACGCCACCAATTGTTTCCTGTTTCAAACCTAGGTGATAAGGCGCTTTCGTACAAAGAAGGAGACATACTTGTCTGTCCAGTGTGCAATGTATTCTTGTTTATTATTTTCTCAATCAACCCTAAGGGTTCATTCCAACAATGTTAATGATTTCCTATGTTCTAATTAGCGCACAAACAACTAAGTCCCCAGCAACGGTGCTAATGATGAGTGGCAAGGTACCCCTACGCTCAACCATATGAATACGAACATTTCATGCACGATCTGATTGAATTCCAAGTACTAAGTGCTTATGAGCCCTTGTGGAACAAGGACAGGTTGATTGATCGTTGTCTTCCCAAACTTACTTATATGTCACAATTGTATGGTTAAGTAAGCTTAAGGCATATGATTTTTATATCTTTGATGTTTTTATGTCATGTGCTAATAAGGAAAGAGAGTGATGAGTGGCGAGGTACCCCTACTCTCAACCATACGAAACGAGCGTAGCACGCGCGATCCGGTCAAACTCCGCAGACTAAATGCCTAAACGTCGCAAGGAACACTTGGGGTTAATTAATCGTTGTCTTCCCAGACTTACTTGTTGTTGTCACGGTGTATGGTTAAGTAAGTCCAAGGTATATGATTTTTTTGGTCTTTTACAGTTTATCTCCTATGCTAACGGTGAAGGGTTAAGAGACTAAAACTAACTCTAACTACAACACTCAGTCCTAGCGTCAGCATCCGTTCCCACTTGCCGTACACACCCTGAACTGTGCAACTGTGGCTACCAAACGCTAATCATTACTGGGATCACCACAGGTAACGCACGTGCTCAAAGCGGTCGTACTGAGGCACCTAACTAGCCTAAGTGTGACAAGCAGCTGATTCCTTGACTAGCCGTACACATCCGTAGATGCTCGTAATCAAGTCGTACTTGTCCCACGTCCTAGGAGGTAAGGGTGAGAGAATCTAATCGCGATGAGTAGCCGATTCCATGGCTAGCCGTACAGATTTGTCAACGCTCGTAATCAAGTCGTACTCATGCTGTGTTACTAGGAAAGCAATAAATAACATTAATTAAACCTATCCATGCACTACAAGGTTTATCCACAAAGCTCGTCTTTATTGCCATACACAACTTGCATTCAGGTACAAAGCTGCTCGAATAAAGAACCGTTCACTTAGAGGACTCCTACTGCGGGCACATGGAAAATATTCTATCTCTGGGGTGATCAATCCGCCAAAGCTTCGCTACTTTACGTCTATCATTCGAAATGAGGGGAGTGCCGCCTCTTATTTATAGATTTGGCGGCAGACCGCGATATCGCGTACGCGATATCGTAGGGGATGTAATATCGCGGTGGACGCGATATCGCGGCTTATGCAATTCGTGTCTCATCAGAGAGAGATAACTAGGTGACTAATTTAACTTAACTACTCATTAACTAAGTTCTAACTAATCATAACACAAGCATCCGTTCCCACTTTTTGTACACATCCTGAACTAGTGCAACACTGCTAGGATTACCAAACGCTCATCGTTACTGGGTTACCAAGCATTACACACATGCTCGAAGCGGTTGTGCTTGTGTAATTTAACGATTTGCTTAATTGATCAAAATGAATTGTTGTGCTAATAATAGAAATGTAAAGTGCAAAAAATAAAATAAAATAAAATAAATGCATAAGAAAATAAAATAAAAGAAACGCGTAAGAAAACAAATCTCAAGTGCTGCAAGGATAAATCAAAGAGCTCGTCTTTATTATCGTACACAAGGTGTGCTCAAGTACACAATGCTCGAATAAAGATCCATCCACACT
>MNCI01027303.1:107171-130245 GCA_015680685.1 Gnetum montanum
TCTAATAATTAGAATAACTGCTAAAGCAACCGCTAGAGTAACCACTCTAATAATTAGAATAACTACTAGAGTAACCACTAGAGTAACTGCTAGAGTAACTAGTTTAATAATTAGAGTAACCGCTAAAGTAACTGCTCTAATAATTAGAATAATTGCTAGAGTAATCGCTACAAACTGCTCTAATAATTAGAATAACTGCTAGAGTAACCGCTCTCATCAAGACTCAATTTAAAGTTCTTAGGAACAAATTTTGTGCTTCTNCGTGCTTCTTAAGTGTGAATGTAAGCTTGAATATTTCTTCACTGTGCATTTTATATCTAGGATAATTCTATCTTCTTATCATTCTGTGCTTCACAACAAATTTGTTGTTCTCTCACTAAAATACTAAGTCGACGTTTTACTTGATGCTTTAGAGCTTTGATTTCAAATCATATCATTTCCTTGCAAAGCTTCTCCTGCAAAAGTCAACATTTAAAACTAAGTATTGTTTATGAAGATGTTTTTTTTTTAATAATTTGGAGCACTTCTTTCAGAGATGCTTTGATTAGAATGTTAAGCTGCTTTGTGCCAATTGTTAGTTTTGTGGATGTTAAAAAATTTGGAATTCCTTTGCTTCCACACCATTGCAAAGCTGCTCTATCTACTATTCTTTTCAATGGTTTTTAAAATAATAAACATACAAAGCGACTTTGTCACGTTTCAGTGCTTCTTCTTTCCCTTTCTCCTCTTTCTTTTGTAACATTACACTGGCATTCATGTGGTAACTGCTCTTATTTTCTTGAAAATCCTGGATTTTGATGTACGGAATCGATGGCCTGTCCGCATCAATGTCTTTTTGCGATGTAGCTTTATCTGCTATCTATCACTCTCTTAAGCCAGAGACACATCAACTCAATATCGTACCATTTGCGTTCGACAAAGCTTTTAGCCCAAATACCTTCTTTTAGTACTTTTTGCCAAACACAAAGTGTTGCAGCCGTTTCTTTACCAGATCTCGCAAAGCTTTAGGTATGTTCAAAAGCTACGGTACTGTGTAGCGTTTTGTTATAGCATATTTTTAGCTGATTACCTCTTTCAATCTTAGATACAAGGGTTCGGCTACAACGAATAGAAACATTTCCTCGGTCATTTTTTTCTTTTAAAAAGAGAATGAAACACTTTCCAAAACATTCCCATTGGTTTGTTATGGGCACAAGTACAAGATGAATAGATATGAAAAGACAAAATATTAAGATGGCATAGGGCATAGGCTATTGATTTTTCAAAGAATTTCCTTGGATTTCGCAACCGGTGAAAAACAATGGGTTCTAAAGAGTAACGTTTGCATGTAATGGCTTATTCAAGTAGATGATCCTTGTGGAAAAGCTTTGCTTCCTTGAACAAGCCATATAAACTTGGACTATGGTCATCATTCTTTTGCTTTGCATATAAAGGAAATGGTTATTACTTTTTTTAAAAGAAAAAACAATAAATACCTTAGAAGGTACGAGGATTTTCAAAGGATTTTATGTTAAACATATTGATTGGGTAGTCAAATTACTAATAAATATTTTGTATATATGGAAGAGGCTTACAAGAAGAGTCATGACATTTTAAAGATATGATAAGCTAATATGAATATGAATTGCTTACTATGAAAATGAGTTATGCATATATTCTTTGGTGGATAGTACCTTGTGAAGACATAATTGCTACTAAGGATCTTTGCTATTTTTACTAAATTCATGAATGACGCTTTTTGGATACTCTGGAAACAAGCTTAGTATGGAAACAAAAATATACTTAACTTCCAAAGAGGTGAAGATCTCCTTTTATTTCCTTTAATTAACTTTGTAGTATATTAAGGGCTTGTTTTTTTCTGTCAAATGATAGATTTACATCTAATAAGCTTCTAATGGGTTAGGTTATAGATTCACTTCTAATAAGTTTTACTTTTATTTCTAATTTTTTGATGGTAGGGAAAATATTTAGTATTTTCCACCAAAATTGAACCCATGACTTAGAGCTTCTAAATTAGAGGGGTGTTGGAACCTGAAGTAAGTGAAACATAGGTACACTCCAAGATTTATACAATGTTATAAGTTAATGCTACCTAATAGAATTGAACCTATGACCTGGAGTTACTAGGCCAAGACCTATACCACTAGGTTAACACCTCATTGTTAGAGCTTTTAAATTAAGACTCTTACCACTAAGCTAATACCTTATTATTATTACTGGGTTCTCAAGGTTGAGCAACAAGTTTGTTGAAGGTTGATTATTTTGTTTAAGCTATCCTCATTATTATTCACTTTAACCACGTATCTTTTATCCCAGTAACATAGGCTAACCCATTAATGATTTATTGTTTACATAACACCATAGCCTCAACTTATTCTTCTCCCATGTATTTACATGTTGCAACATACCCCTTAGATTAAACCTACGACTTGTAGAATTATAAGCTACATGATATGATATTTTCATTTATAAACATAAAAATAAATTAAAAGAGTTCTCACTTCACTCTAGTTTATTACAATGTTTTGAATAAAATAGAAACATATTTCAATATTTGTAGGGAGAGAGAGGGAAATACAAACATGCTCTAATACTTTTTAGGGAGGGAGAGCATCTTTTTGTTATTTTGATTAATTATTTTGATAATGCTATTGTTGATCCTAGCAATTGTGCAATCATTGTAGTGTCTTTGATGTAGTTGTTCCACACAACATAATCCCTTTTAAATTTTTTAACTTTGCAATTAGATGTTATCTAAGATTTTATAGCCCGTTTAGATGTATAGTACTATTATTGGATGCATTACATGCTATTTAAGATTTTATAGCTCATTTAGGTGTATAGTACTTTTAGGGGTAGGGTGTTTGATGAGCGACGAGGTACCCCTACATTCAACCATACGAATATGAGCGTTTCACGCACGATCTGGTCGAATTCCAAGGACTAAAGTGCTGATGTGCCCTTGTGGAACAAGGACGAGTTGATTGATCGTTGTCTTCCCAAACTTACTTGTATGTCACGATTGTATGGTTAAGTAAGCTTGAGGCATATGATTTTTATATTTTTTATGTTTTTATGTTTTTATGTCCTGTGTTAATAGGGAAAGAGAGAGATAACTAGGTGACTAATTTAACTTAACTACTTATTAACTAAGTTCTAACTAATCCTAACACCAACATTCGTTCCCACATGCTTTACACATCCTAACCAGTGCAACACTATTGGGATCACCAAACACTAATCGTTATTGGGTTACCAAGCATTACATGCATGCTTGAAGTGGTCGTGCTTGTGTAATTTAATGATTTGCTTAATTGATCAAAATGAATTAAATGCGTAAGAAAACAAAATAAAATAAATGCGTAAGAAAACAAATCTCAAGTGCTGCAAGGATGAATTAAAGAGCTTGTCTTTATTGCCGTACACAAGGTGTGCTCAGGTACACAATGCTCGAATAAAGATCTATCCACAATTAGACCCCCTATTGTAGGCACTTGGAAAATATTCTAACTTTTAAACAGACTACAAGAGTTTCGCTACTTGACTACTGAAAGACTTCTTCCAATTATGTGCCTGTGCATTGTATTTATAGGCTTAGGAGCAACTACTCTAATAATTAGAGTAACCGCTCTAATAATTAGAATAACTGTTAAAGTAACTGCTAGAGTAACCACTTTAATAATTAGAATAACTACTAGAGTAACCACTAGAGTAACCACTCTAATAATTAGAGTAACTACTCTAATAATTAGAATAACTTCCAGAGTAACTGCTAGAGTATCTAATAACTGCCAGAGTAACTGCTAGAGTATCTAATAATTAAAATAACTGCTAAAGTAACTGCTAGAGTAACCACGCTAATAATTAGAATAACTACTAGAGTAACCACTGGAGTAACCGCTAGAGTAACCACTCTAATAATTAGAATAACTACTAGAGTAACCACTGGAGTAATTGCTAGAGTAAACACTCTAATAATTAGAGTAACTACTCTAATAATTAGAATAACTACCAAAGTAACTACTGAGTATCCAATAATTAAAATAACTGCTAAAGTAATTGCTAGAGTAACCACTCTAATAATTAGAATAACTACTAGAGTAACCGCTGGAGTAACCATTGGAGTAACCACTCTAATAATTAGAGTAACTACTCTAATAATTAGAATAACTGCCAGAGTAACCGCTCTCATCAATGTTAAAACCTAAAATAATTGAAACATAGATACACCCCAAGATATGTAGTCGATATAGAATTTTATAACTTAGTGTTACCCACCAAAATTGAACCCATAACTTAGAGTTTCTAAATCAAGAATCTTATGACTAGGCTAACACCTCATTATTAGATGTATAGTGATATAACTGGACTCACTACATGCAAAGGGCCAAAAGAAGATTGTTTGACTAGTAGAAACTAAAAAGGAAAATTAAAAACAACAATAGCAATACGTCCACATTAGTGATACCTAATGCATGACCAAGATATCTATCCGTAAAGTGTAGTTCATCGTAGCCTTAAAACACTATTGACATTACTTAGAGAGAAAGGAAAGGCCCAACCTATAACAACTTATCAATTCCATTAAAGATAATTTTATTTTTAAACTATTTTTTATTTACATATATATTATTTAAGATTTAGACCCTATTCCAAGTAGGTTATTTCGTACCTATAATTTGTAAAAATTACATTGGTTTAGGCTTACTTATGCTTGAGACTTTACATATAACAAGTTAATAGTTGGAGTTGTATCTAAGCTATCATTATGTCTTGCCTAAATTCTATTAAAGTATTATGATTGTATTGATTATGTATCTTATTATCTATTTTAAAGATTCATATAATCAAAATTTTCTAATTTTATCAATTCGATTAGACTTCCTTAATCTTAGTTCATGGTAATACATAAAAACAACATATATTATGGATGTACTCTTGTAAGCATATATATATATATATATATTGTTGAATTGACCTCAAACGTCACAATTACAATGATAGCTATATTGAAAAGTTGTCTTACCCTTAAACAACGCTTTCATTACCAAAAGTTCAAGCCCTCTTTATAATAATAAAGCAATAGCTTATGCCATGGTCGTTTAAAGAGGTTTCAGGGTATGCAATCTATGATTTATCAATACTGTTGGTTGAGATATTTTATCATCCCTTTTTCACTATTTTGTTCCCTTGTTCGTAGCCTTGAAAGGAATGCAACTTTTGCACTATTCCCAAAGCAAAAACCAAGATACGACCCTTAAAAACAGCGGGTTGGGAAGACGCTATCGAAAACCAATTTCTCCACGGAAGTATCTCCCGAATCACGCCATGTAAACAACAATGATTTAAAATATATGGTAGGATCCAGAATTCGTGTGGATTCAGATTTCAGCGGCTGGACTGCCGAGTCCTTCCCACCAGAAAATCCGGAGACATGATGCTTAGCGTTCTTTCTGACGTGCTCCCTTACCGTCCTTGGTAGACCATGTCATGTCAGTTATGCCTTGTTGTCGTTCAACGTTGCAACCTGATAACGACGTACAAAAGCTAACGTGATTAGAGGCCATGTCAATACTTCACTGAATATAGTAAGGTCTGCGTCGTCAAAATATTTCTAGGAAAACATTTACTCAAGTGTGTTGGGGTTGGTTTTACTCAAGTGCAATCAATACTCCCTGTGTAAAGTGTTTCTGTAGTTGGGATTTGTAACTAAGGCATCGGGGTTTAAGGTGCTCCAGGTAAGTGAGATGTTAAAATGAATGGCATTGCTTATTTTGACATAGACATGAGGGTGTTTTGGGTATTGACGAGGGCATGATTCTTGTTATTGAAGACGCAATATTTTGTTAGTCATTTGCAAGTTACATGTTTAATACTAAAAGAAGGGTATGTTAAGATGAGATAAAAGTATCATGAGAATGATAAGAGTGTTTTCATCAGAATTTGAATGCATAATAATGAGGTATTAGCCAAGTCTATGGGTCTAGGCCCTTTAACCCTAGGTCACAAGTTTGATTTGACTAAGTAGCATTGCATTATAAACTTCTATAAATCTTAGGGTGTGCCTATGTTTCAATTATTTCAGGTTCCATGATTCAAATGCATATCTTAATAAGGTATAGGTATTAAGGTACTTGAATGAAGAAGCAAGTTCCTTTTGCACTATGATGAAACAATTATAATTTTTAATATATTTTAACATACTTATGAGAGTATAGGTTAATTGTTACTTTGTATGTAACAAGTTGCTAGTTCAGATTATGAATCACTAAGTTACATTAAAGTATTGGGTTAGTGCTCCTTTATATATCTAAAATTTGATTGAGATAATCTTCAAGAAATGGCTATTCAACATTATGTAAAAATGTGCTTTACAAATGCCTTGAGTTTTGGTGATTCTTTTCTATTTTCATCACTAGCAAGAGGCTACGAATGAAATATAATTTAATATTACATCTTTTCTATTTTCATCACTAGCAAGAGGCTACGAATGAAATATAATTTAATATTACATCATTAAACCCTTTACAGGGTTTTGTATAAAATATAATTTAGCTACAAAGAATAAAACCCTTTTTTATGATTCATAGTTAGCCTTGACCAAAATAACCTCAAGCCCCACGTTATTGAATGCATAACTTGTATATAATCTAGGCACAAAAACTTTTGTTTCTACGAAATAACAGTATATCCGAATAAAAATAACTTTATCCCTGAGACCAAAAACAAGGCTAAGTTGATGATGATAAGTGGATGATGATAATGATGTAACTCGTTAACTTATTTTTCGTCATTTTCCTGGTTACTACTCATAATAGATAATAGGTTATAGGTGGAGTATACGACGCCTTGTCAATTGTCAATGGCTTGTAAGGCATACCATGGATGAAAACGATGTAACAAATAGAGGCCTTTACTAACGTCACATGCCCGTTGATTCCGGCTACTCATCATTCATCACTTTTCCTTTTCCTTCTCACTGAATCGAGATATATCTTGCAAGTGGCCAGTCCCACTGTCCATTACTCCATCAGAGCCACTTATTCTCCAACGCTGTTTATAGTTTTTGTTTTTTTACGTCCTTTTTGACTTCCGTCTGTTCTTCTTTGGCGTGTCCACGACGCGGTCTCACTGCGTCGCATATGATGTCATCTTTCGACAGCAGTCACCAACATTTGATATCCCCGACGTATTGTTTTTTCTTGGGACATCTAAAGAATTATATAAACATCAAACCTATTGTATCAAGATTTTTGTCTACATCTCGATCTTATTTTCAGCGGTGTTGAGGAATCCAGAGGGGATTCAACAGGGTTTTACATGAAAACTGAAATCTGTGTACACACTCACAGTCAGATCTGCATACACAGCTGCCAATCTATTTCCTATTGGTAATAAAAATAGAAACGAATAGTCGAGAATCAGGTAAGTATGGAACATATTAGAATAGCTAATGAATATTCTTTATTTCAGTAGGGCTGGTGTAGCTGTAATGATCATGGAATAGTTGACCATGGTTTTTTGATTAGAAGGGGCGGCGTTCCGTTATTGAATGGGGGCTTTAATGGTGCGCAATAATGCGCATGTGAAGCAGATAATATATCATGCGAAGAACGGAAACAGTTAATCAATTCCACATTAACGAACACGGTACCCTGCATTGCTACATCTTTATTTTCATGTCTGTTGCGTTGCCCATGCTGGCAGGGGGTTTTTTAAACTCTGCAATTAAATCTTTGTCCCATATTTGTTCGAATCGGCGATCTTTTCGATCCCGACATGCGGGTTTCGCGTCGATGTTTCTCTGTCTCTTGGCTGCTTGGATCTGGTTTGAGGCCTACTCAGGCGGGCTGCCGGGTGAATGCGAAATCGCCACAGGAATTCCAACACTGCCAAAACAAAACCTAAGTAAAAGCAGGGCAGCAGAAATCGAGAAATTTAGTACAAACTACTTAGGTTCGCGAAAATTTTTGCACCGCCGATGCAGAGCGAGACAATCGGCAAAGACGACAAACAGATATATGCAGCCATGCAGAGTCCAAAATTCCAAATTAGTAAGGGTAAGATGCCCTGCGGTTTCTAAAGAAGCTGCGATGCCTGATCGATGCAAGGCTGTGGACTGCAAATCTGCAGTAAATTAGGCCCACGCAGAGGATGAGCTGGAATGTTCTGGATCGGTTAAAAAATGTCCACTTGTTTTGCTGGCGGGCCTTTTCCCCTGCGGTTTTTCCAAGCGTTCAAATGGTTTAGGTTCAACGGCTGCAAGAATGGCCAATGCGCTTGCGATTTTCGGTACAATAATGGCCGTGTTAACTGTTATCCAATACCTGCATGTGGCCTGCTGTTGCGACGAAGTCCTGGTCCCTGGAACTTCCATGGCGATTTTAACGACGCTTTCATACTCAGATCAACCATGCTCATGTTTTTAATGCCATTCACTGCTGAAACAGATGTTTCTTGAATCAGCCTACCGCATTGGCTGCCTTTTGGCTTGAAATGTCTTTGCATTTGCTTTTTTGAAAGCACCAGCAGCTGTTCCTCTGTTTTCCGCAGTGCGTCAACCAAAACCCTGCCCCCAGATATTGATACCACATTTGAAAATCTGTCCTGGACAATACTACATTCAATATTCATCCATTGATGGAGGATTTGGAAATTCAAGACTGTCATCGTCGGTGGCTTTGAATTATTTGGCAAACCTTAATTGGATTCGTAAATGCGCAAACCTGTCTACACTCGGAGCTGGTTGTCCCAACCTCCAACTGCATTTGCGTGTTCTGTAATTTCGTTACCTGCTGGAGTTATGTCTTCGGATTTTACGACTAAACTTTCTTCTAAGATATGGCAATCATATAAGATGGGGCTACAGCTCCAAAAATTCCAGGGGCCTCACGTTTTCAATCTAATCACTTGACACGGCTCCGATTTCTTAAATATGATTTTTTTTTTTTGAGTTGAACAGACCATGCATCCCCTTCTAATCCAACCTTAAATTAATTTATTTTCAATTCTTTAGAATTAGTCTTTGCATATTTCATAGGAATAAACCGCAAATCAAATCAACGATTTTATGTTTTTTCTTGTTTTTGATTCCATGTTTCCCCAATTTTGGCGTTGGTTGGATCCTCGAATAATCAACCTCAAATCAAACAAATCATTTTATTTTTTGTTAATTTCCTGAAAGAGGTTAAAAAAACGGGAACTTGATGACAATAACTTGTCACTTTTGGGGAAAAATATTTTTCTTTTTTTTGTTTTTGGAAACTAGCATTGATATCTATTGCACTGGAAACGATGCTTGAGGCTATATTAAATTTTAGGGATAAATATAGAGCGGCGTAATTGCAAACACGCCTTGCATGCTCCTGGTATTTAGTTAGTGGCTCTGAGAGTCAGTTACGGCAATAAAGATAAATAAAATATTTTTTAAAAAATAGCGTGCGGTGGTTTTGACATGAGTTGTATGTGAGTCTAACAGGATTTTCGTTTCGATTAATAATTAATCAACTGCGATAGACAAGATAATTGCATTGGTACTTCAGCGACAAAGGGACTGCGATCAAACTCTCTTTGCTCTGGCTTTATGCCGCTGAACATCATCTGCTTTTCAAGTTATTTGACTCTTTGCCTGTTCGCTTGAATTTCGGCAATGTCCGTGAGCCTTCGGTAAGTTATTTTCTGTTGAAAATCGATTTCAGTTTTCATTTCTGTGTGATTGCTTCGCAAATGTGATTCAAGTTTTGACGATTTCGACATTGGTTTGAAACGCGAAAACTTGAGGGGAATCAGTACGATGAAAGAGGAAATCGAATCTGGGTGTCGATATTTCCTTGTCGCCTGAAGCAGCTTCTAGTCAACAATGCTGTTGCGCAATTCCGGAATGCCTTTTAAATGTCGATCTGTTATTGTTCCTGTCATTTGTAAAGAACTTACCGGAGCTTTTGTTATCCGTAAATTGTCTTCTTTTTGCTGTAGGAGGATTTGCGGATCAAAATCGTTTATGAAAGGGAAAAAGCCTTTTTACCCGTGCAGCGAATGCTGGATTTAGAATGTGTCCTGGTATCTTGCAATTCTGAAACTCGATTAGGAAATTTTTAACCTGGTATAGCCAGAATAATATTTTATCCAAACTTTTATTTTGTTTTGAATATTTCGCACCAGTTCTGTAACAAGGCCATTTGTATAGGATTCTCACATTTTATGCTTTCGCTATTCAGACGTAAGGTTATTTATCTCCTTTTAGAGGCCTTTTAGGTTTGCTCTGCTTTTCTTGCCATTCGCGGAGCTCAAGCCACACAATCAGCTATGTTTCTTTTGCCCGGTCTTTCTGGATTATCGCGTTCGGATAAAGCAATGTCGTCCTTCGACATACGGCCATTATTGGCTGCTTACGTTGCCTACAAGATCACGATTCGGCCAATGCATTCCTCCTGGACGCTAGATACCTGGATTGTATGAACATCGACAGCATTTTTATTGTTTTCGTAGATAAGGACATTAGGGTTTATGGAATCCAGGGTTTGAAATCTTGAATTGTTAATGGGGCATTTCTCCTTTGCGGCTTTCATTACGTGGTGGTTCTAGTGGTCGAATCGAATCTCCAGGGAATTGCATTGGCGCAATTCGGCCAAATAATAGGCCAAAGGATGGTCTGGTCTGGTCTGGTCCCCTTGGAATACAAACATTTGGCTGTATCAGCTGTTGCTGCAAAAGCTTTGCAGAGATGCATCTGACATGGAAAAGTGCCACTGATGCTAACTCAACCAGCGAATTGAATGATTCGTATCTCTTCGCCAGGATACCCTTCCATCCACTTTTCTGTCCTCCTAAACGGACCTAGAACTTTGATTCACCTCAGCAAAATTTGGGCCACAGATGTAGCATTTCAGCAGCAATGCAGTAGGAGTGGTACTAAGAGGTCGTAGTAGTAGTATTAGGCGGTAGCAGCAATTCCACAGAACAGAACAACGTTGCACAGGTCCTCTCTGCTGCAGCGATGTTCTCTCTCTGGATCTTCTAGATAAAAGAGCGTAGCGTTGCGCAGGAGGACTGCAGGGGTGCATGGCCCAATAACGAAGAGGCACACTTTTATCTGGACTTTTTTTTTTATCGATTCGCCGGACCCTAGACTGTCTCATTCCAGGAACAAATCTCGGCTCGCTATTTTAAACCGCCTTTAAAAATATATCTGTGAAACGTCCAGTCTCGGCATCCGAGATGACATGTTGGATTGTTGCTGCTGGTGGCCATGTTTTCCCTGCAACATGGCTCGATTCACAAGGCACCATTCATTCATCGCGTAATGCGCCTAAATTGGGTGGTTGAGTACTCTGCAGCATCATGGATCGAAACCATTTTGACTTTTCTGTTAATGTTTGCATTTGCCAACGTTATTTGCTTTAAACAATGTTTTTCACATAAGCGGCAACAGTGGCGAACTGGGCTATCGGCCCTGTGCCTTAGGGTCGTGGTTCTCGTTTCCACAGGTACTTCGCTAGCAAATGGGATGTTATTTTCCTGGTCTGACTAGACCTGCTGCTGCGCGCCTGCTGCTGCTCAGGTAAGCTACCTGGCTTCTGATCTGCAATGGGGTTTTGTTGGTGCAGGCAGAAACGACTGCAGCAGAGCTCACGCAGAAGCTCAGCAGGGCTGTTGGGCTCTTCCTGCTGATTGGAAAAGGGATGAAGCCGTGGTGCTGGGTTTCGTCTGCTACGAGCCTACCAGGCTATCGCCCATCTATCTATCTATCTATCTATCTATCTGCAATAGATTGATTGCTCGAGCGGCGGAGATTTTTCGATTTTGCTACGCCTTTTGAGATGAGGTGGATCTAGGGCATATCCTTTCCGGCGTCTGTCTGTGTGTACTGACCAACTTACTGTCTGTCTCAACAGACGTGCTCGTTAAAGCGTGTCAGCGCAGAGCAATATCGTCACCGGACGTACATTTGAACTTGTGTGTCATGCGTCCACCAGCTCTAAGCCAGTGATATCGAATCCTTAGCGGCAGGGCCTTGGCCTTGCCGTATCTGTTTTGCATTTGTGTTGGAAGAAGCGATTAAAGGGATTTAAGCAGGGGGCGCCGTGAGCTCTGGGCATGATTTGAAACCTTTCCGAGCCCCAAATTCCACCTGCACTGCTGCAATTCTCAGAAATCTGATGTGCTTGATACAGAGCTGCAAACAGGAAATAGGTTTGTTTAGACTCCTCTTTCTTCTTGATTTTAAAACAATTTGGCAAACACTAAGGATCTCGATCTGCAGCGTTGATTCAGGGCATCTTGGAGGACGCGGGCTGGAGGTTTCGTATTGCCTGCCGACCAGCAGGAAATCAAATCCGCTAGACACATATTACATCAAACCTCTGTATGTCGAACTTAGGGGATCAGAGAATCGAAGAACGCAATCGCAGGAAATTCTTCCGCGGAGAACTCTATCTAGCTAATGGCGATGTTTACACTGGTTGCCTCATTGGCAGGCATCCGGAGGGAAGGGGAAAGTATCTATGGGCTGATGGCTGTATGTACGAAGGGGACTGGTCAGCAGGTCACAAAAATGGCACAGCCAAGATCGCCTGGCCATCAGGATCTACATATGAAGGTGAAATCAGGGATGGGTATATGCATGGTCAAGGCATTCTTACTGCTTCAGATGGTTCGACCTATTCTGGCAGGTTTTGCAACAACAAGTACCATGGCTACGGAGCCAAGAGCTACGCCAATGGCGATGCGTACGAAGGAATGTGGAAGAACGGGGTCAGAGAAGGGGAAGGCCGATACCTGTGGTCTAATGGCAATGAGTACTATGGCGAATGGAAGGGAGGGGTAATGACAGGTGCAGGGATGATGAAATACAGCCATGGCGATAGGTACGACGGTCAGTGGAAAGAAAACCGGGTCCATGGTGGTGGCATATACAGATGGGCAGATGGGTGTGTTTACAGTGGAGGCTGGAGCATGGGCCTGAAACATGGCAGAGGAGATTTTTATCCTCCTAATGCTAATACTCCCGACAGGTCGATTCCTCTGCGTTTAGCTTCTTCCTTCAAAGATTTTGAGGAAGTATACGTTAAGCTAGAGACAGACGTATCCCAGCCTGATCCGAGTTCTGTCTCTAACACCGCACTGCAGGCATCAGCTACAGCACGGCTAAACACCATGGACGCCAATGGCAGACGGAACAATTCCTACGATGGTGACAAATGCTCTAGTGCTGGGTCTATTGATAGTTCTGCCGTTCCTGATACTGATGAATCTGAAGGCAGCGTTTCTGAGGGACTGGATGAGGCACACTGCAATGTGGTGGAAAGGTTTTATGTTGAAGGAGTTCTGGTCAATGAGACAGTTACGGAGCACTTGCTGCCAGCAAAGCTTGGTAGAAGGCTAAAGCAACGCACTGATGTTCCAAGACAGGGAGAGACAGTATCGAAAGGTCACCGCAATTTCGACATAGTGATCTGCTTGCAACTGGGAATCAAGTGCGTTTTGCATCTGCCATTGAGTTCCTGCACGCTTTTCAGTTTAACGTTTTAAGTTTGTTTTTAGTGTTTCCAAGCTTGACATGGCCTGATTGTTTGTTTGTTTGTAGGCATTCCATTGAAAGCATCAATGAAGATGAACTGGGACCTTTGCTTCCGAAAGATTTCACTTCCAAAGCGAAATGGTGGTTGAAAGGGCTTGTTTCTAGTGCTCATCAATTAGTTGAATTTAAAATGAAGGCTTACTGCCCGATAGTTTTTAGGTTAGTCTTTCCCTCTATTCTTTTATACAGCTGCATAAGGGTTTTCTTTTAAACATTACAAATGTTATGGAATTATCGAAACGTATTTTATTGAAGCATAAGAAAAACGTGTGCTTGTTTTTTTTCTTCTTCAATGCCTTCAACTGAATCTTGTTTTAGTGGCACTTGCACAAATGCCTCCGGTTCCTTTACCGGAAAATTGATAATGTGCATTTATCGTTGTTAGCTGACCACTTTCGTAGAGGATTACGGTGTAGAAATTGTCAATTCTGCCGTTTCCTAGATTGCTATATGCTGTGTGTCATATCCATATATCTGTTGACATGTATTACAGCTGATTATTGATGTTGTTTTGAATGCGTTTGTTGACACCTGGATCATTTTGGCCGATATTCCTCTTCTTGCTCACAGGGATATCCGGAAACTCTTCAATATTGATCCAGCTGATTATATAGCCTCTATCTGTAGCAATGGCTCATTAAGGGAATTCTCTTCACCTGGGAAGAGTGGCAGTTTGTTTTACCTTACTGATGATGATAGATATATGATAAAGACTGTGCGAAAGACTGAAATGAAGGTAGGTTTCCAAGCAGACTGTTGGCTGGGCTTGATGATTGTTACCTCAAAATCTTTATATTTGTGACTAAGAAATTACATATTTTTGTATTTGGTGCATTCTACGTGTGGATATCGTTCACGATCAAAGTAGCAATACATTATTGCACCTGAAAATTTTGTTTCAAGTTTATATTCAGTTTTCGTTATCTTATAACGTGTTAAATTCTGTTGTTTAGGTACTTACTAGAATGCTGAAACACTATCATGAGCATATGCATCTTTACCATAAATACACTCTACTAACAAAATTCTATGGTCTTTATTCTGTCAAAGTTGCCGGACAAAAGGTAAACTGTTTGTTCTGACGGTTCTTTAATACTTGATGCAAATTCGAAATCGGTATAGTTCTCGTCCTAAGAAACCGTCGTTTTCTATGGAAAAAAATGCAGATTCGGTTGCTAGTTATGCACAATTTGTTCTCGTCAAGGCTACACATCCATAGACGCTACGATTTGAAAGGTTCATCCCAAGGCCGGACAGCGAACAAGGTTGAAATTGATGAAACTACTGTTCTTAAAGATCTTGACTTGGACTTTTCTTTTCATCTGCCTTCATCATTGCGGGATGTACTTGTGGAGTAAGTACATTTTGTGAAATTTCATTTCACAACTTCTGAAAGATTTGTTTATATGAGATTTCTGAGAAACCGGTTTGGCGTATGCCAATGGTTAATCTTTGTGGCATGTTTTAAATTCCCACTTTTGTTTACTGCATGCACAATCAGCTAATGTTGTAACATACTTTTCTGCAGTCAAATTGAGAGGGATTGCAAATTTCTGGAGTCTGAGAGGATAATGGACTACAGTCTTCTACTTGGGGTTCATATTCGGCCTCCCCATTCTGCATCTGTGCTTTCACCACATAATTCTTCTGGCATGTTTACTCCAAGTGGAACAAGCATTGAGGGTAAGTATTCTGAGCGCTTGGCACTATTATCTATGGCACTATTTTAATGGTTACTGGACGACTATTAATGGTTATTGGACGACTATTATCTATGGCACTATTTTCTTACTGAGTAATGTAACTCAGTAATGGTAGAATTTTCTCTCTATTTTAATGGTTATTGGACGACTGTTATCTATGGCACTATTTTAGATACTTTAACATTTTATAGAACCTCGGTATCTGCATTTGTAACGATTTCTTTTGAATGGAAATACAAACTGCTTATGGGACCATGGGCATGGAACGTATCTCCTCTTATTAGGGATGGTCTACAGTCATCGTATTTTGGGATATTTTATTTTTGACAGGTTCAACCAAGTATCTATTAGTATTGCTCCTCCTAGCAGTTTAGGCACAATTGGTTTTAGTGTTCCAGTTTGTTTTGTTTGTGTTTCTGGTAAAATAGTTTGCCTTTGTGGATTTCATGCCACCAAAGATTATCTAAGTTGCTACCTGCTTTTGTTGTTTCAGCAACCGATTTCTGTCAACCCGATGCAAGGGTAATGCATGTAACAGAATCTTCAGTTTCAGTTTTGAATAAGATAAAAAAAGCGAGTAGTCTATTTTGGAACATACCTGAATTTGATTGTCAGTTCTCGTGCTCTAACATGCCATTTAAATGGTCATTTCTCCTGCAGAATCCCATTCATCTGGAACAGATTCGACCAGGTCAAGCGGAGGTTCAGCGGCTAAACTTGGGGTTGATATGCTAGCCAAGGCCATTCGCTTGAGAACAAGAGCAGAAGGCGATTCACATCCAGAAGGAGAATTGTTTAGAGAGGAGCATGAAGTTATTTTACTGTTTGGGATAATCGATATTCTACAGGAGTATGATATTTCCAAAAAACTTGAGCATGCCTACAAGTCATGGCAATATGCCGCCGGTTCTATTTCAGCCGTTGATCCAAAACAATACTCAAAACGCTTCCGAGACTTTATGGGAAAAGTTTTCCCCCGTGATTCACGGGAGAAAGTATTCGCTCTAGATACGGTGTAGTCATTCATGTTGTATTGAACTCCAACCTAGATTCTTTGTATTCAACACTTGTAAAACCCGGCAACAACAGGGTGCTGACCGTAACAGTAAGTCTATCTGTTATAGATTAAGTTTTCCTCAGTAGCTTGATGGTTGATTTCGTTTTTCATTGATAATTGTTCCATCAGTAGCTTGATAGTTTGATTTCACTTTTTTATTTTTATTTTAACGACTGTTGTTCCATTGCATTTGCAGGCAAGAAGAGGAATTTGATACACTGAAGGAAAGTGTTACACGAAAGCTCAGTTTGCAAGGCTGGGGTTCAAAAATTTTCTAAGGTGAATCTGAAACCTGTACCGGTAGATTTTGTTGCTGCTTTTCTGTTAATGACCTTCTTGGTGAGGACAATTTTGTAATACTAGATATACAGAACTGTGTAGCAACACCAGCTTCATTTCCATGGAATGATTCATCCAATGGCACATTGTCAAGTTGCTGGGGAACTTGTGTTTTCCCTTCGGCAGTTACATTTTGATGTTTATGTAGAGTTGAGCTGTATAGTCATTCGGAAATTGAGTCGACCTTGTTTACATGGAAATGGATTTGTATCATCAATCCTCATTAAACATGTCAGTGCATTGCTACTGCTGCAACAAGCAGAGTGACACTAATTGTTTAACAAAACCAAAAGTGTTAAATATTTTCGGGAATTCATTATGCACTGAGCGAATAGAAATTTGGTTTGGCTTAGCGATAAAAACACGGGAGGCAGATTTGTTTTGGTTGTGGTTCATTTCCATTGTTCGAAGTTTTGGTTCGACATCTGCAGCCGTCATCATAGAATCATCTTTGAAAGAAAAGCCACCAAGAGCGTGAAAACATATTGTTTGAATCAAAGTATCATTTCATTGACCTGGTCGACGTTATTGAATTATATCCCAATGCACTGTTGTCCACCATAGAAGGTTCTTCATAGCGGGGGATTTTTAAAAAAAATTAAGGCAAGGACACGCGTTTTTCGAACAACCCTGACATGGCAGGGGAGATCCTACCCATTATGAGAGCGTTATGCTAAAAAGGCTATTTCGCTACTATTACACTTGTAAAAGAAGGCTAGTATATCATAACAAGATGCCTTTTAAAAAGAAATTAAAAAAATCTCAACTGTCTATTTTCTCCTGACCAAGATTTTGACAACCTTGTTTAGAAAACAAATGCCAGAACTTGTTATCACAAGTACAATTTGACCATAAAAAATAAATTGTTTAATTGCAAAGGAGCCCTAGGAATCAAGACAGGCAATCAATCGAGTGAGATGCTCTTTATTATGAAGCAAAAATGTACGAATTGTTTGCAACCAATGCAAGTTAATTTTATTTTATTTTATTGGAGCTAGTGGATGTTTTGTTCATTCTATATTTTTGGTAACCTATGATGACACTTACTATTTATGAAGTGCCATAATTATTAGATGGAGATTCTTGTGTTTACAATGTTTTTTTTTAAATTACAAAGTTCCACAATTAGTATATTGCAATATTTTTAAAAAATCATTGCTTAACACCTTTACCTTAAATTTATTCACCATTTGGTGAACATGGATTTATTCTAACTATGCTATCCGTTACACTAGATTAGGGTTTTTTATCATCATATTCTCTTGGCTTCTATGCAATGTGAATGGAAATTTTACTATTACTCACAAGACCTTCTAGGTCTTCATAGCTAGCTTGACTTATTGATGCTAAAACACTTGACAAGTTTTGTCTTCACAATCACTTCTTTCACATAACTTTATAAATTCGATTTAGGATGGTTTTCTATTTTTGTTTCTTCATGAGGTATACCTAGTGATGAGTCATGATATCGAGGTCGTGATATCGGATCTTGTCAAGCGATATCTTTATGTCTTGTTGCCTATAAATAAGAGGTGGGTGCACTTGGTTTGGCAATTAATTCTTAGTCCCTTACCCAAACTTTTGTTTCTTTATTCGAGCATTGTGTACAGCATTCAGAATAGATTATCTCTCACCCTTATTGCTAATTACAGCTCTTTAATGCTTTCATTAGTTAATTAATGTTGCCTTTATTGATTCGTTAATTTTCACAAGTAAGCATATTTGGTAACCCAGTAACATTTAGCGTTTGGTAATATCAAGAGTGTTACGATGTGTATGGAAAGTGGGAGCGGATGCTAGTGTTAGGACTAGTTAGGACCTAGCTGATTAGTTAATTTAAATTAGTTATTCAATTAATTCACTTTTTTCCCCTTTAGCACTAGGACATAAAACATAAAAGGCATAAAAATTGTATGCCTCACGTTTACTTAACCATACAATCGTGCCATACGAGTAAGCTTGGAAAGACAACGATTGCCTAACCCATCTATGTTTTGTGAAGGCGTATAAGCACTTAGTCCTTGGAGTTCGATCGGATCGTGCGTAACACTTGTATTCATATGGTTGAGCGTAGGGGTACCTTGTGGCTCATCACCTAGGATCAAATTATGAACCCATCCTCAATCTTGTCCTCCATGCTCTAGGCTACTTTTCAATGTTGGGTATTCATGGGACCTCTAAGACTTCCTTATATTTGCTTTCCAAACTTCATGAAATCTTCCACCAATCAACTTAGAAATCTGAACTTCTAACTTCTCATGGCTTTATTTGGATTACCTAGGTATTGTATAGGCAACAACCATCTTTGGTATTCCTCACTCTTATCTTTACTTTTTGTTGTAGATAAGCTTGCACATTTTACAATATGATTATTATAATTGAAGAGTCAAATTCTATAGGAGGTCACATCTATCTTATTGTCAAATTCTTGAGCTTTGAGTGTTTCGACAATAAGGGTTTCTGCGGCAAGGGTTTCTGGATTGATATCAGGTAGCAAGCGGTCTAGCATTGATTTTGGCCAAGGCCAACATGTTTGGTGTGATGGTGGGTACAAGAGGCTTGAAGTTTGCCAACATCTATTATCTATTTTTTTATTTCAAACAAAATAGAAACAGTGCCACGTAAGAACATTGGTTTTTGTAATCGTCCATACTTGCCTCTAGCAATAGGAAAGGATAGACAACAATGACGGTGGACAACATAGAAAAGTCAACCGTCACACCACAAATGTTAACCGTGGTGCCTTGCTCCTTATTGTGCCAGAACAGGTATGTTTCACCTAAGTACCAGGCACCGCACTCAGAGAGGACAGGCCATAAGGGAGACTCTTTAAGGTGATCCCTAACAGCCTCAGGAGCAAACTCTGCAAAAGGTTCAAAGTTAAGCTCCATGATCACTGAAGCAATTGTGGACTTTGTATGGATAGCCTAAACACATTTCGGGGGCAACGTGAGTTGTTGTCCTGGTTCAGGCGCAGCAGCAGCTCCTCTTTCTGCCTGCCCGGACCGTTCTGTAGGAGGTTCTTCTTGATGGATGCTAAATGATTGCACCTCNTGTTCTGTAGGAGGTTCTTCTTGATGGATGCTAAATGATTGCACCTCCTGTTCTGCATGTTGTCCTGCAGGGACTCGTCTTCCACCTCTCCGAGGTTGTTTCGCTCTACCTTGGACAGGACCCTCCTACTGTGAACGTTTCGGGGCCATCTGCAATCACACGGGCCAAACATTAGTAAGGTTGTTTTCAAATTCAAGTTATACCTTACTACATGCCTTTAATTGAAGATCTTATGTTATCGTGTGATCGTGCCCGAAAATTATAATGATGGGTCCTATGACTTAGGTGGGTTTCATTGTTAATCTCCCTGTGTACTTAAGGGTTATATAATGTTTGGCATAATTTTCCTAAGTGTTAGTATTAATTACCCTAATTGATGTCCTTTGGGCGATGACAAATTTCAAAAAAGTTAGACACGTTTTGGCAAGTGTCTCTCCCCCACAACTGAACTGAACACTCCGAGTTCAAGCAGGTTCAAACGGAATTAAAATCGGAGTACCAGCGCACGAGATATAAGTGTAAAAGCAAGGGTCATGCAATCGTAAGTCGCAGAGAAAAAAAATTCAAAAATTCCCCCCATGTAAATGGCCAAATGATGCCAAGTGTTGTAGCGGGGGTTCCTATTTATAGGTAAATAGGATGTGATATCGCATACGGTACATCGCGTATGCGATATCTCGTCCCAACGAATGTGAGACACGTGAAAAGACCAAATTTTTAATGATTTTCTTGAAATTAATGGTGTAAATTGAGGACATTGTCAAGGATTAATATATTCAAGGGTAATTACATGAATTCGAGAGGCACTTTGAATGATAATGATGTGAATTTAGCAATTAAAAATTTGGCGGTTATGAAGAAAAGGGAATGTAATGGTACATTGGAACATTTAAATTTTGAGGGATAATAATAGGGAAAGAAAATTATGAAAAACTAAGCTGAGGGTAAGAAATTGTGTGTTCTAGCTAGCGAATTAATGAAGATTACAACAAAATTACACAAGTGGGTCCTTCCCAAAGCAGGTTTCAACCTATTATGCCCTTGTGTAATAACACTTAAAGTGTCCGTGGGCACTAGAAGGGTTAGATGTAATCCGCACTAACTCCACAAAACACACGCATGTAAATATCACCGAAATGAGGTGAAAATTCTATGTTACATGGGTCACGAACTACAATTACACGAATAGTGAGATGAGGTGAAGTATAGAAAGGGATTGTAGAAATTGGGGAATGAGGTATCTAACTCAGGGCACAATGAATCCTGCGTGTAGAGCATGATTAATGTGTCATTAACCCATCGTTCCAAGATCAGGACCAAGTCCATTCTTCTATTAGTGACATTGCATTGCTTCATCCAATGATGAGCAACTATGAGAATACCAAAACAACAAGGCGTACGATCACTTGGCGGGGGGGGGGGGGGAGGAGTGATTTTTGTTTTATGGCACTTCCTTTTCTTTGTCTCTCTCTTCTCTTTTTCTTTTTTTTTTCTCTTTTTCACTTTACTGAATCCAAAGAAATCGCCAACCTTCAGGCATGGGTACATGTCTTTCTAGTGGGATCCCCTAGAACAGTGTTTGATTTTTGAGTGCCCTTTTGATTACTCTTACTCCCATTTTTCATTAGATCTACAAGGATCTTAGTACAACCATATTGCATGATAACTCCCATAGATGTCACCAAAGAGAATCCACAAGTCCCCTTGATGTCACACCCTAATCATTCCCTCTTGGTCCATCCTTCTTCATTCTGCGTACAATAACATAAAATTAATTTTAAGTTTTAGAAATTTCAAGAATATCACTGTACCCTTAAACAGAACCTCTTTATTTATAGAGTGGATGAGTGGTGGTAATGAGCTCACTGTTTCAAATAATTGATCACTCATGACTGAATAACATAAAACACACCTCAACCAACGATCCACATGAGTGTTTATTCGTAGATGAGATTACTTACAAAAATAGAAAAAGGCAAACACACAGACACACAAAAAGATAAAATAAAAAGTTGAAAAATGAAAAACTGGAAAACAAAAAGTTGTAAAATTAAAGAAAATGAAAAATATTTATTAATCCTACTTGTTATTGAAATGGGGGGTATCCCCCATAACTAAATGGTTGAGTATGGCAAGGATTAATAAATGGAAAATGAGGATCCTTGCATATTGGAAATATTGAAGCTAGTCCATACTTATCACCTTGGATTTCACACATTTTATAATAAACATAGTGGGGCACTTCATACGATGTAGTTCCCGGATAACGAGTTGACCCACTATGATGTTTAGGACCGTTAGATGGTATGCAAGGATTAGGCTAATGCCTCCCATGGTTGCGTTCATTAAGCCGTATGGTTGTTGGAGTGTTAGTTGGTGGCCCTGATGAAGTTACATGAGGCATTGGGTTCGAAGGTAAGGGTGCACCACAATGTTGGACTTGTGCTGGGTTGGAGGATGCAGTGGCCTCAGAGTTATGTTGTCCCTTCCTACAACCGTGTTTAAAGAAAGGACGCCTTTGATGTTGAGAAGGCTCTTCATTGCTGTTAGTAGTAGCAGCATAAGTATTGTTCGTGGGTTGCGGTGGTACAAACACCTTAGGAATAGTTAGCGGCATTGCAGAAGGAGGGAAAGGATAAGAATGTTGAAAGTTAGGAGGAATGTAAGGTGCACAAGGTCGCGGTTGTGTTGGAAGTATGGGGTGATGGTATTGTGGAGAATAGTATTGTGGTGAGATAGAGTATGTTGGCCTAGTTGAAGAAACAAGGTGTTGAACGTGATAAGCGTTTGGATTTGGATAATATGAAGGGTGCCTCCAGTCTAAGGGTGGATTCCCCCACGACTGGGATTGTTGCCACTATGGTCTAACATAGTATCTTTGTACAAAATCTAGATGTAATGTGTTTCCCCAATGCTCATGTAGATGTAACAGTATGGGGCATTGACCCTTGGGGTGATCGTACAGGCATATGTTGCATTCATATGTAGGATTGGCAGTTGAGCACTTAGTCCCTTCATTCCTTCTTTTCGAATGTCTATTATTTTGCCCTGCTTCTTGGGTTGTCAAAACTCTATCTCCAATGATGTTGATGTATTCTCCACACTTTTGATTCATCCATTCCAACATCTTATTGATCTTTGCCTCAGCTTCTTCTAACGATTGTTGTATTGGCAAAGATGATGTTTCCACCTTGAGATTTATTGATCTCTCCTTGTTATGATCGAGGACCTTTGTTAAGTTGAAGTTTTGGTCCCGTTGATGTTTTTCAACACTCTCCCATGTAGCTAATTCTCCTTCTTCTTTTGCTACCTGCTTAATAAGCTCTTGAATTTGATGGGTTC
>MNCI01027303.1:131424-145478 GCA_015680685.1 Gnetum montanum
ATAATAAATAACAGATAAATAAATAACAAAGTGAATGCTGCAATGATGAAGTAATCTTGATCTTTATTGCCGGTCATGTACGTGTCCAAGTACGACACACTTGAATAAAGACACCGTACAATTACATTCACCACACTGCAGGCAGACATGGGAAAAAATCTAACTCTAGAGGGGTCAAACTGCTAGAGCTTCGCTACTTTAAAATTGGGATCCCGAGCAAGGGAGAGCCGTGTCTTATTTATAGATATGGCGGCGGACTGCGATATCGCGTACGCGATATCGTAGGGAAGACGTAATATTGCGTACATGATATTGCGGGGGACGCGATGTCGCGGCCTATGTGATTCGTGTCTCATCACTTGTTCCTCATGTTTTTCCATCTTATAGCTACTGGAGGTTCACTCTTGGTCGTGGGGGCCCTAGCACAAATTTTTTAATTTTTTCCATTTTACTAATTGCCTAACCCTTACACCTTGGGTAGTTGCTAGTGATAAATCTCTGAACCAGTTTCTACCATACCCACAACTCAGCCAATGCACTTCATATCAAGGTAAGGTATCAACTGCATTGTGGATTATCTATCTATCCTTGCTCATTTATGACTGTGTTGTGTGTGTAGATGGCGATCATACAAATAATGGATTGGGCTTGGAGGAAGCACTCAGGATGGACTGAAATTAGAGCATTTATGAAAGGAGTAAGTTTGGTGGCATGGTTATGGATAAAGAACGGAAGGCGCAATCTCGGCATTGGCAGAAACACGCTCCATCTTCTTTCTCTCTCTCTCTTTTTCTCTTCAAGTTGCCAAATAAAGGCTTGGATGTCATTTATGTACGAGTGTTCACCACAATGGTCATGAACACTAATGTTGTAATATGCTTATTGATCCGTTCAATGGGCATGTTGAGTCTATTATCCCATTCCACCGTCAGTTGTCAATCAGTCAATAATCCCATAAGGAACTCGAGGACGAGTTTTCATTCAGTCATAGGGGTATGATGAGAGCGGTTACTTTAGCAATTATTCTATTTATTAGGGAAATTACTCTTGCAGTTACTCTAATTACTTGAGTGGTTACTCTAATGGTTACTTTAGCAGTTATTCTAATTATTAGAGTGGTTACTCTAGCAGTTACTTTAACAGTTATTCTAATTATTAAAGTGGTTGCTCTAGCGGTTACTTTAGCAGTTATTCTAATTATTAGAGCGGTTACTTTAATTATTAGAGTAGTTTCTCCCAAGCCTATATATACAGTGCCCAGGCGCACAATTGGAAAGAAGTCTTTTAGCAATCAAGTAGTGAAACTCTTGTAGTCTGTTTGAAAGTTAGAGTATTTTCCAAGTGACCGCAGCAGGAGGTCTAAGTGTGAACGGATCTTTATTTGAGCATCGTGTACCTAAGCACACCTTGTGTACGACAATAAAGACGACCTATTTGATTCATCCTTGCAGCACTTCAGATTTGTTTACTTATGCATTTCTTTTATTTTATTTTCTTATGCATTTATTTTATTTTATGCACTTTACATTTCTGTTATTAGCATAGCAATTCATTTTGATCAATTAAGCAAATCATTAAATTACACAAGCACGACCACTTTGAGCATGTGTGTAACACTTGGTAACCCAGTAATGATTAGCATTTGGTAATCCCAGTAGTGTTGTACTGGTTCAGGATGTGTACGGCAAGTGGGAACAGATGATGGTGTTAGGATTAGTTAGAACTTAGTTAATGAGTAGTTAAGTTAAATTAGTCATTTAGTTACCTCTCTCCTTCCCTACTAGTGTAGGACATAAAAACATAAAAGCTATAAAAATCATATGCCTCAAGTTTACTTAACCATACAATCGTGACATACAGGTAAGCTTGGGAAGACAACGATTAAGCAACCCATCCTTGTTCCACAAGGGCGCATAAGCACTTAGTCCTTCGAATTCGACCGGATCGTACGTGAAATGCTCGTATTCGTATGGTTGAGCATAGGGGTACCCTGCCACTCATCACTTATAATAATTATAATGATTTTTTCCTTTAATATTACCAGTGGTTAATAAAATATAATAATATGGTTGCATATTTTTGGACATCGTCATGTTTAACGATGATGATGTGGAATAATTAAATTTATGCATTTTTAGATATATGGACCTTGCTACTATTAGTCCCAAGAGGGAAGGTGTAGAACACTCTCTTCAAGATCAACTACAACAACCATCTATTGCAATAGATAATGCAATTCATGGGGGCAGGCGTGGGTATGGACGTGGTCGAGGTGGAGAACAATGACGGATCCTAGAAATTAGAATTGGAGATTCGATGATTGTAGAGGAGAGAAGACGATTTCAGCTATGAGAAGCAAAATGACGCAAGCGAGAACAACAACAGATTCTATGAGATTCAGGAGTACGATAAAAAATATATTTAAGCATATTTAATATATTAAAAAAATATTTTATGTACGCAAATCTTATTGTGTATTTACATTGTGATGAGTTGTATTTTTGGTGACCGCGATATCGCATCCGCGATATCCCAGCCCAACCACGATATCGCATACGCAATATCGTAGCCTGTCTCCTTATCTATAAATAAGAGGTAGATAGATCAGTTAAAAAAGTTAGAATTTTAGAGTTAGTTTTGATTTTAGTTTTCATTTTTCCTCTCAACCCTTCTCCTCTCTGTGTATGCCCACAGTGTGGTGAATGTAATTGTACAACATCGTTTATTCGAGTGTGACGTACTTGGACATGCACATGACCGAAAATAAAGATTGAGATTACTTCATCATTGCAGCATTCACTTAGTTTAATTATTTAATTAATTTTTATTTACTACTTTCTTAGTTAATATCTTCTCACCCTTAAACTCATGTTAAACACAGAATGAGTACGACTTGATTATGAGCATTTAAGTGTGACTACTTGGTAACCCAGTAGCGTACCTAGGATCTGCGTTTGGTAATCCAAGTGGTAGTCGTGCACGAAGTCCAATATGTGTATGGATAATCAAGGGATGGATGTTCATCGCACTTAGGCTAGCTAGATTCCTTCTCACCCTTCCCTCTTAGTTTAGTTAATATTATCATTTCCCATTACTTTCAGGAGTAGCATTAGGTTAGAAACACATCATACACCTCACTCTAGACTAAACCATACGTGACAAAGCTAATACTAGTCCAGGTGGGAAGACAGCGAACTGCGACCTAAGGCTAACTGTCTAGATGCCACAACTAGTCTATCTACGGAGTTCGACCGGATCGCACATGTAACGCTCGTATTTGTATGGTTGAGTGTAGGGGTATCTCACCACTCATCAATGGCGCCATTGCTGGGGACGATGCTAGTTATCTAGATTAGTTATATCATACAAGGTTGCTGTATAATAATTAACGATATATCTCTTAGGAAGAAGAAATAATTATAAAAAGTTACACATAAATTCACACACAACTTCACAACCATGCCTCTCTTATAAGACGATAACAATGCCACATTTAGTGAGGAAGTTCATTGGAGAACCGATGAACTATATGACAATGAAGATTGGAGCACACAACCTGAGGTGGGGGTTTCTTATAAACATAATCAAAAGCAATGTCATCCCAACGCACGAAAGCATAACCTACCCGATGATGATGAACCCCCACTGGCTACTACAGGCTTAACGCAAATACAAGAGGCTATTCGAATCTCACTTAGGCATTGTAAAGAGAGCCATCTACCCAAGATCGATTTAAACAACTTCCCTACTTTTTCAGGAGGCTATGACTTAGATTCGTAACAACATTTACTAGCCTTCTACGATGCCTATACATGGAACAACATTGATAACGGGTGGCAAAAACTTAAGCTCTTTCCTATGACACTCGTTGGCCAAGCGAAAGTATGGTATAGATCGTTAAAACCAAATTCAATACGACATTGGCCAACAATGGTAGAAGCCTTTAATGAAAGATATCAAACCTTGAGTAAACAAATCCAAGAGTGGAAACAAGCATAACATGAACCCTTGGACATGGCCTTAGAAAGATATCATGCACTATTAAACAACTGTCCAAGGCATGGGTTCTTCAAGGAAAGGCTAATGTATCATATCATTGATGGGCTTCGTGATGCAACAAGAAAGACCCTAGGGATGTATGCCTAAGGACAACTATACAAACTACGAATCCATCAAGTCGAAGAGCTTATTAAGCAAGTAGCAAAAGAAGAAGGAGAAATGGCTAGATGGGAGAGTGTTGAAAAACATCAACAGGACCAAAATCTCAACTCAACAAAGGTCCATAATCATCAAAAGGAGAAATCAACCCATCTCAAGGTGGAAGAACCATCTTTGCTGGTGCAACAATCGTTAGAGGAAGTCGAGGGAAAGATCAATAAGATGTTGGAATGGACGCATAAAAAGTGTGGAGAATTTATCGATATCATCGGAGATAGAGTTCTGACAACCCAAGAAGCAGGACAAAGTATTAGTAGAAAATAGGAAAGAAGGGACAAGGAAAATAAGAGCTCAACTGCCAATCACACGTATGAATGTAACATTTTCCTATACGATCACCCTAAGGGTCAATGCCCAATCTGGTTACATTTATATGAGCATTGGGCAACAACCCCACGTGTGATTAGCAGTTCATACAGAGATACTATGTTCAATCACAGTGGCAACAATCCCAGTCATGAGGGAAGCCACCCCTAAATTGGAGACACCCTTCAAATTATCCAAATCCAAATGCTTATCTAGTCTAATACCCTATTTCTCCAACTGAGCCAACATACTCTATCTCATTGCATTATCATTCTCCTCAATACTATTATCCCAATCTTCAACACAATCACCACCTTGTGCACCTTATACTCCTAATTTTCAACATTCTCATCCTTTCCTTCCTTCTACATTGCCACCAACTGTTCCTAAGGTGCTTGCACCATAGCAATAACCCACGAATGCTACTTGTGCTCCTATTGCCAACAGCAGTGAGAGACCTCAGCAACATCGAAGGCGTCCCTTCTTTAGAAATGACCCTAGGAAGGGACAACTCAGCACAAGTCCAACCCTGTGGTGCACCTTTATCTTCGAACCCAACACCTCATGTTACTTCATCAGGGCCACCAATTAATACTCCAACAACTATACGACCCAATGAACACAGCCATGGGAGGCAACATCCCGATCCTTGCATACCATCTAACGGTCATAAATATCATAGTGGATTAACTCGTTATCTGGGAACTACATCTTACAAATTGCCCCACTATGCTTACTATAATCAAGTTTGTGGACCCCAATGGGGTAAGTATGACCAAGTTCCAATGCTTCCAACATGCAAGGATCCTCATCCTTTATTTATTAATCCTCACGATGCTTAGTCATTTAGTTATGGGGGATACCCCCCATTTTAATAATAAGCGAGATTAATAAATATTTTTCATTTTCTTTAATTTTTCAATTTTTTGTTTTCCTATTTTTCATTTTTCAACATCTTGGTTTATCTTTTTGTCTTTTTACGTTTTTATAAGTAATCTCATCCACCAATAAAACACTCATGTGGATCATTGGTTGAGGTGTGTTTTATGTTATCAAGTCTCGAACAATCAATTATTTGGACAGTGAGCCCATTACACCCACTCATCCATTCTACAAATAAGAGGTTCTGTTTGAGGGTACAATGATATTCTTGACATTCTTAAAACTTAAAATTTAAAATTAATTTTGTGTTCATTGTACCCAAAATGAAGAAGGATGGACTAAGAGGGAATGATTAGGGTGTGACATCAAGGGGACTTGAGGATTCTCTTTGGTGACGTTTGTGGGAGTTATCATGCAACGTGGTTGTACTAAAATCCTTGTAGATCTAATGAAAAATGGGATTAAGAGTAAAAAAAAAAGGCACTCAAAAATCCAATGCTATTCTAGGGGGCCCCACTAGAAAGACATGCACCCATGCTTGAAGTTGGCGGTTTCTTAGGATTCAATAAATAAGAAAAAAAAAGAGAAGAAGAGAAAAGGAAACGAAAAGAAAAGTACCACAAAACAAAAAAATCACTCCTCCCTTGAATAAAATGCCAAGTGATCGTACGCGGTGTTGTTATGGTACTCTCATAGTTGCTCATCATGGGATGAAACAATGCGATGTTACTGATTAGAGGAATGGACTTGGTCCTGATCTTGGAATGATGGGTTAATGACATATTAATCATGCTTTACACGTAGGATTCACTGTGCCCTAGGTTAGTTTCCTCATGTCCCAATCTCTACAATCCCTTTCTATAGTTCATCTCATCTCACTGTTCATGTAATTGTAGCTCGTGTCGTGTGTAACATAGAATCCGTACCTCATTCTGGTGATAATTACATGTATGTGTTTTGTGGAGTCAGTGCAGATTACATTTAACACTTCTAGTGCCCACAGACACTTTAAGTGTGGTTACACAAGGGCATTATAGGTTGAACTTGCTTTGGGGAGGACCCACTTGTGTAATCTTTTGTAATTTTCACTTATGACATAGCTCACACACACCATTTCTTACCCGTAGCATAATTTTCAACGATTTTCTTTCCTTATTACTATCCCTTCAAATCAACGTTCCTATGTACCATTACATAGCCTTTTTCTCTACCACCCAAGGTCCTTATTGATAAAACCCACAGATCATTATTCATGCCTTCAAAACCATCTAATTACCTTCAAACCCCTTAACAATAGCCTAATGTCCTAAGTTACCACGTTGATTTCAAAAAAAAAATCCCTAAAGAATTTGGTATTTTATTGTGGTGCCCAATGTCGCTAGGGTCGTGATATTGAGTACGCGATATTGCGGCTGATGCAATATCGCATACGCGATGTATCGTATGTGATATTGCATCCCTCCGAATCTATAAATAGGTGACCCCCTGCAACACTTAGCTTCATTTTGCACACATCACGCGAGGGAGTTTTTCAAATTTTTCTTTATGACTTGCGAGTGTGATACCTTTTCTTTTCAACTTTTATCTCGCTCGCTGGTACTCCGATTTTAATTCTGTCCAAACCTGCTTGAACTTGGAGTGTTTAGCTTAGTCGTGGGGGAGGGACACCTACCGAATAGTGCTTAACTTTTTTGAAATTTATCATCGCCCAAAGGACATTATTAAGGGTAATTAGTTGTAAATTAAGAATGAAATGTGCCAAAAAATCATTTAATCCCTTTAGGTACACCGGGAAAATAAAATTGGAAACCACCTAAGTAAAATGGACTCATTATTACAATCTTTCAGGCAATATCACACGAAGATAAAACAAATTAATTAATTAAGGCAAGTAGTAAGGTATAACTTAACTTAAAAAACAACCTTACTAACGCTTGAACCCGTGTGATTGCAGATGGCCCCGAAACGTGGACAACAAGAAGGTCGTACTCAAGGTGGAAGCAAACGACCTAGGAGAGGTGGGAGACAAGATCTTGTCGGAAAACATGTAGAACAAGAGGAACAATCGTTCAGTATTCATCAAGAGAACCCTCCTACTGTACAGTTCGGGCAAGTAGAAGGAGGAGTTGCTGTAGCACCTTAACAGGGACAACATCTCACGTTGCCCTAAGATTGTGTTCAAGCCATCCACGAAAAGTCCACATTCGCTGCAGTGATTGTGGAATTAAATTTTGAATATTTTGCGGAGTTTGCTCTTGAGGCTGTTAGGGATCACCTCAAAGGGTCTCCCTTATGGCCTATCCTCTCTAAGAGCGGTGCCTGGTACCTAGGGGAGATGTACCAATTTTGACACAATAGAGAGCAAGGCACCACCGTCAATATTTGTGGTGTGTCAGTTGAATTCTCCACACAGGCCATTTCAGAAGTGTTAAACCTTCTGAATATAGGGCCCAAGGTTGCTCAGTTATCCACCTGTTCAGACCCTGATATGCGACGGGATTGGTTGGAAAGGGCATATGTCAAAGATAAAACATTTGGTGAATTGACGACGGAGGAGAGGATCTACTTCAAAATTAGAACTTATCACCTCTTCCCCACGAAGGGCTTAAAAAGAATATCAACATATGCGACTAGAGGATGTGCAGTGCTGATGGGAAAGGTTAATGCTAATCTGCCCCATCTATACTTAATGGAGATCCTGAGGCAGTTCGAGGAATGAAAGACAAGGAAGCTTGCCTTGCCTTTTCCTTGTCTTATCAGGAAGTTGTGCCAATGTGCTGGTATCAGAGGATACACTAATGATGTCCTCCAAAAATCCCAGACTGCTTCATATGCTGAATTGTTAAAGTTGCGAGCTCCAAGGAAAATCATTGGCGAGATGCTGGGATTAGAAGAAGAAGAAGAAGAATAGATGGCTAGACCAACTACAACTCAACTTGCAGGACCCAACCAACCTCCAAGTATAGGTCCCAGCCAACAATAGGAAGCAGGGCCCAGCACAGGCCAGGATCAGCCACTGCCGCAAGACTACAAACCATTGATGAGCCATCTCAAGGCCATCGTTGAGATAGTCAGTTGGGGAAGTCATGATGATGCAAATCTCTTCCGCGTCATTGATGATGCCATTTGGCCCACTGTTTCTTTGGATCGCACAAGGGGTGAAGGGTCAATTCATACAGGAGGAGGGGAAAGTAGTTGGTCACAACAGATCTTAGAAAACGCGACATCTTTCTAAGTGCAATTAGAAACTGGTGAAGGGGCCACTATGGTGGTCATGCAACATCAAAATGTCGTGGGAGCTGCAGAAGTAATCGCAGACCACATCAAAGAGTTGTTCAATGTACCTATTGTGCCACTGATAGATCTCACATGAGCACAGGATGCTCAAACTTTGGCTGGACCCTCAATGACTCCTGCGGAACATGAGGATGCACTTGATCGATTGCTCAAAATAGGACAAGTAATGACGTCCCTATTTGACATCCCTCAGGATGTTACGGTAATTCAATCATACCTCATTTCCACGAAGGGGAAGCTGGTCTTAACAGAAGTGCAGGTCGAGCATGCTGAAGTAGAGGTGCAAAAATTACAAGAGCAGCTCGTGGCCCTACAAGCAACACAGTGGAACCCTTTGCAATTTTTTCCCACAAACCAGCTAGATAATTTTAGAACTAAGCAATTAACCAAGCTATTAACGGAGAATAAAAAGATGGCTGAAGAAAAAGAGAAGGTTGTTTGGGATGCCTCTACATCATAGGCGCAAACTCATGTGCACCTCAAAGCACTCAACGCCTTACAGGAGGAAAATAAACAGCTTGCTGCCGACAACCTTCGATTGACCACTGTGGAAAAGCAAAAGAACGTTCTCAAGGAACACTTCCATCAGTTGCGAGAATAATTTATTCGGGTCAACCAAGACATAAGCCATTTAGCAAGGGAGAATCAAACCCTCTCAATGGAGGAGGTATGCGCTATTCGCCAAAAGTCAGCTATCGAAATAAGCGCGTGGAAAAATGAGGCTAAACAACATGAAAAGTTGAAGGAGCACTTCCAAGATTAGGTGGGGATGTACAAATAAATCCTTGAGAAGGAGATCCATATGGCCAAGGCCCACATCAATGCTATCAATGCTCAACACACTGACTGGTGGGCCATATTGGACACATATGCCTTTGCCCACCAAGCGAAAGTTAAGAATCGGGACTTGTAGATTCAAGATCTGATAGAATACATGGAGTTGGCAAACCTGTGGTATGCCAGCCTTGCCATGTTAATAGCAGGGTGCCTGAGAATAGAGCTCAAGCAACATGTAGCTACCACCCACAACAAATATGAAGCAGAATTTGTAGAACGCAAGAAGTTATTGGAAAAACTGGATATCGCAAATTCTGAACTTGAGGTGGTAAAAGCAAGCTACCAAGAATAAAAAGGTGTCACAAAGGATTTGGCTCGATGGCTTGCGGATTTCCAAGAATACAAAGATAAAGCCAGAGCCTACGAAGAGGAATGACAGGTATTCGTGGCTTGGTATGTCAAGGCATATCAAATGTTTCTGCAACTACCTTGTCCATGGGAAGTGCTGACTCTGTCAAACATCAGAACATTAGCATGGATGGCACAAGACCCTTGGACCGAAGAGGAGAAGCTCTAGGCCATACTTCAACGCCATCAAGTCTCAAAACTTGGAGCACACGACAAAGGGAAAGCACTAATGGAGGAGCCGCCACCACCAGGAACTACATGAGTTCCACAATTTTGTAGTTGTAGCACATTCTTTGTGTTGTGTCTTTTTTTTTTCCATTCTACACTATAGCATAATTCCATTTTCACCATCTAATAATTCCACACCTATCCACTGTGTAATCACTGTAACTCACGAACAAGTTTTCGTTCAGTCGTGGGGGTATGATGAGTCGTATTCTGGGCGATCGCAATATTGCGTACGTGACATCACAACCACGATATCACAGCCTATCTCCTCATCTATAAATAAGAGGTAGACAAATCAGTTAAAAAGGTTAGAATTTTAGAGTTAGTTTTGATTTTAGTTTTCATTTTTCCTTTCAACCCTTCTCCTCTCCGTGTATGCTCGCAGTGTTGTGAATGTAATTGTACAGCATCCTTTATTCGAGTGTGATATACTTGGACATGCACATGAATGAAAATAAAGATCGAGATTACTTCATCATTACAACATTCACTTAGTTTAATTATTTAATTAATTTTTATTTACTGTTTTCTTAGTTAATATCTTCTCACCCTTAAACTCATGTTAAACGCGGAATGAGTATGACTTGATTATGAGCATTTAAGTGTGACTACTTGGTAACCCAATAGCGTACCTAGGATCTGTGCTTGGTAATCCTAGTGGTAGTCATGCACGAAGTCCAAGATGTGTATGGATAATCAAGGGACGGATGCTCATCGCACTTAGGCTAGCTAGATTCTTCCACCCTTCCCTCTTAATTTAGTTAATATTATCATTTCCCATTGCCTTCAGGAGTAGCATTAGGTTAGAAACACATCATACACCTCACTCTAGACTAAACCATACATGACAAAGCTAGTACTAGTCTAGGTGGGAAGACAATGAATTGCAACCTAAGGCTAACTGTCTAGATGCCACAACTAGTCTGTCTACGAAGTTCGATTGGATCACTCATGTAATGCTCGTATTCATATGGTTGAGTGTAGAGGTATCTCGCCACTCATCACATTGCAAATATTTTTTAAGATTGCATCAACTTCGAATGCTCTCTCAACACCTAGAAATTCATCCTCGACAATGATCCACATTATTGATAACGATAATACAAATAATCTACAAGAAATACAAGTTATTATTATCTACCAGTATCCATGTTAATATATATTGTTATTCAATATTTTATTCACATTTCCTAACATTTTGGAGGACATTAGAAATGCATTTGCTCCTATTATTCAAGTAATCATCCCAGAAATCACACATGTAGAATAACAATTGCAACAAGATCAAGAACAGACACAATATAGTAAGGGTGAGTGCCAAACAAGGAAATGTTGATAGGAGGAAAATTCATTTCATCAAATGAATGATGTTACAGATGTTGCCAATGTATTAACAATGGAAATGCCTTCTTTAGAAGCTACTTAGTCTTTTCCAAACTTGCAAAAGACACCTACAGAAATTGCTCATGTAATACATAATTTTAATACTACAATTAGAAGTTTTGCAAATGTGCATCATTGTAATGTATGTAACAAAATGTTTCTTGGCATATTATTGGATTTAACCAAAAGTAGAGGATCCACATGCAATAGGTGCATTAATGAAAGAAAAGAAAATATTCTTGATAGTTTTGGTTCTGAGATCAAACGATTTTCTATTAAAAATAACATGGATCCAAGAATCCAACCACCTGTCCTAGCTTGTTTAACTGAGGTTAAAGAAATGTTAATTGCAAAAATCAATCCGTTATTGCAAGTTACACATGCAGTTGGCGGATAATTCAAATATAAAGGTCACACAATTAACTTTTTTTAGGATGTCACACAGATTACTAAGAGACTTCCTCTTAGAATTAAAAATATCCTTTTCTTTATATTGAGGAAAGTAGATCAAATGGGCACCAAGTATAATTTCCTTGTTAACAAGAGACATGTTTATGAAGCTTTGATTTTTAAGAAGACAAATGGTTCGTACTATCACAATGTTAAGATCGATATGCATGCATTAGATGATGTTGATGACACCGGTAATGTTAACAGCTTCCACAACATTCCTTATATTCCATTGTCAGAAAAGGATGGAGAAATGAGATTGTAGTTTGAAGGTCCTTTACTTAAGATAGATGAAGAAAACATTATCGGTCATACGTCATCAATTGCACAATGTCCAGGAATTGTAAGAAAGGAAATTGATTGTATAAGAGCATGGATGCATAATCAATCATTCCAGGATTCAGATGTTGCTTAGTGACCTTACATGTCTGATTCTCTTGCTAATGAGTTTAACATGATGGGGTTGCTTATGATGGCATTTCTAAATCTTTTTTCTTGAAGGAAAATGCGATTTTCTTGAATGAAGAGCTAAAGANGTCTTTTTTCTTGAAGGAAAATACGATTTTCTTGAATGAAGAGCTAAAGATGTCAAACTGCATGAATATGCAAAACATCTTATTCACTACAAAGATGATAGATTTGGATGCCACAAGCGTTTCATGTACATATTAATTCTTCATTTGTTTTTTATTTTTATTATTCAAATATTTTTTATAACATTTAAGCAACGATGTATGATTTATTTTTAGGTATTATATCTATAATGTCATTAGAAGGAGATGGGCAATGGAATCTACCACTATATTTTTTTTAAAAAATATTGTTAATGCACCCATAACTATTATGGGAACAACTGCATAATGCTCTATCACATGTCATTGTTGATAATTTAATGTGATATGGTACATCCATTCTTAGTACACCATATTATTGAAGAAAATGTAAAGTAGAGCTAATTGACATGGTGAATCGATTGGGAACACCTACTATTTTTTTTTTACTTTCAGTGCAATAGATATGTATTGCATAATCTAATGGAAGGAGATCCACTAGAACTCAAATGTTGGAGGTAGAGTAATATCATAGAAAATCTGCATATAGTTGTGAAGTTCATGCATCGTTGTCACATTGCCTTTCTTAAAATAGTTTTGATGAATGAATTCCATGTTGTTAACTATTGGACATGATGTGAGTGGTAGCATTGCATATCTCCACATATGCATGGTTTATTGTGGATACAAGGTGCTACAAAGGTAGATGAGCTCGATCATAATGATCCTCATGTCATGTGTATGGCAAAGGAATTTCTTGATTCAATTACAAATGCATAGAATCCAAGATTTACAACAAATGGACATCCAAATAATGTAATTTCTCATTTATCTCTTATGTTCTTTACACAGTTTTTTTGCTAATATTCCTTAGAATACGAAAATATTAATTTCTTCATTGGTACTTTTTTCAATATGTCGTCTCACTTAGGCTTTACGTGTAGATATGTTACATCATCTATGTGAATTGATTGCTCAACAACTACAATGTATGGATTTGGAAACTGATTATGCTGATTTGCTTAATGCAGTTTAAAAACATATTGTATGCAAACCCGATTTATGCTTACAAAAATGTAATGGCAGAGAAGTGTGTAGGTACCACTTTTTGATCAAATTGTTATATCATTACTATTTCCTCACCATTGCATTCATTTTATACTTTAATTTATCATGGAAAAAATTATATTGATATTCAACTTCCGTATCTTTCAATTTTAGATATAATGTTTCTTGGTCATTATCTTTAGAATCCACTTATAACCAATTCTCTATCGAAAGATGTTCCCCCTCCTAACGAAAGTGAGGAGGTGGGGTATCAGAACCTACACTCCACGATACACAACCTTGGTTCTGATCCCCGTGAACACTAGTTGTTCACTGAGGGAACAACTACACATGATAAGGATGGGCACCCAGATCATCATCATGATTAGGGCCGAAGCCATTGAAGAGAAGGTAAGAAACATCGTCATGGCGATGATTCTCCTTCTTCTTCCCCTTCATCACATCACTCACCCTATCCTTCCACATCGGGGCGCAATCATCAAGAGC
>MNCI01027303.1:157648-221278 GCA_015680685.1 Gnetum montanum
CATTTATTACCCTCAACATATTTTTCATGATATTTTTTCCCTTATTACTATCCCTCTAATTCAACGTTCCTATGAATCATCACATAGCCTTTTTCTCTACCATCCAAGGTCCTTATTGATAAATTCCACATCATCATAATTTTCGTGCTTTAGAACCAGTTGAATTACCTTGGAACCCTAAAACAATCGTCCAGCTGTCCTTAATTTACATTGTTTAATTTCAATGAAATATTAAAAATTCGGTACATTCTCTAAGTGCCCTAACTTCAATGAAAATATATATTCGTGACCCCCATGTGCTAATCAACATCATTTGCAATTGTTCACGCACGGAAATGTTTTCAATTCCTCTCTACAACTCACGATTGCACATCCCTTGCTTTCATATCCATAACTCGCTCGCTGATACTCTGATTTTCATTTTGTTTGAACCTACTTGAACCCAGAGTGTTCAGCTTAGTCGTGGGGGAGGGGCACACGCCGAATAGTTCATATAGTACATAAATTTTTTCAAATTCATCATTGCCCGAAGGACATCTTTAAGGGTAATTAGTTGTAGAATTAAGAATAGCATGTGTCAAAAAAAATTTCATCCCCTTAGCTATACTAGAAAATTAAATTTGGAAACCACCTATGCAATGAGGACTCAACATTATAATCTTTCGAGGACATGTTCTTCAAATAATTAACATCACATGGAAATAAAGTAAATCTATTAAGGCAAGCAGTAAGGTATAACCTATATTTGGTAACAACCTTACTAACAATTGGTTCCGTGTGATTGCAGATGACCCCGAAACGCGGACAACAGGAAGGTCCTGCTCAAGGTGCGATCAAACAACCTAGGAGAGGTGAAGAACAAGTTCCTACCAAAAAACATGTAGAGCAAGAGGAACAATCATTTAGTATCCACCAAGAAGACCTTGCTGCTGTACAATCAAGGCCTACCCTCTCTAAAAGCGGTGCCTGGTACTTAGGGGAAACGTACCAATTTTGGCACAATAAAGAAGAAGGCACCACGGTTAACAATTGTGGTGTGACTATTGATTTCTCTATTCAAGCCATTTCGGAAGTATTAAACCTTCCGAATATAGGGCCAAATGTTGCTCAAAACCAACTGGACACTTTCAGAACTGAGCAACTTAATAAATTGTTGACAGAGAATAAAAGGGTGGTAGAAGAAAAAGAGAAGCCTGACTGGGATGCCTCTATGGCATAAGCGCAAGCTTACACGCACGTCAAGGCACTCAAGGCCTTACAAGAGGAGAAACTCCAGGCCATACTTCAATGCTATCAAATCCCAAGACCTGGAGCGCAAGAAAAGGGAAAGACACCTATGGAGAAGCCACCGCCACCAGGAACTACATGAGTTCCACCAATTTTGTAATCATAAGATTTTGTTTTGTGTTGTGTCTCAATTTTTTTCTAACCCCACACTGCGGCATCATTTCATTGTTTTCCCCATCTAATAATCCCATACCTATCCACTGTGTAATCACTGTGACTCGAGGACGAGTTTTTATTCAGTCATGGGGGTATGATGGGACGCGATGTCGCATCTTCCCCTACAATATCACGTACGCGATATCGCAGTCCGTCGCAATGTCTATAAATAAGAAGCAGTTGTCCCTTGTTTCTCATTAATAGGTTAGATTGTAGCAAAGCTCTAGCATTTTGATCCCTCCATAGATAGATTATTTTTCCCGTGTCTGCCTGCAGTGTGGTGAATGTAATTGTACGGCATCCTTTATTCGAGTGTGACGTACTTGGACATGCACATGACCAGCAATAAAGATCAAGATTACTTCATCATTGCAGCATTCACTTTGTTGTTTATTTATTTATTTGTTATTTACTGCTTTCCTAATTAGTCTCTCTCACCCTTATCTCCTAGAATGCGGAATGAGTATGACTTAATTACGAGCATTTAAGTGTGATTACTTGGTAACCCAATGGCGTACCTAGGATCTGCGCTTGGTAATCCTAGTGGTAGTCGTGCGCGAAGTCCAAGATGTGTACGGATGATCAAGGAACGGATGCTCATCGCACTTAGGCTAGATTAAACTCTCTTACCCTTTCTCTCCTAGCTTAGTTTAGTTAATATTATCTTCCATTACCTCAGGAGTAGCATTAGATTAGGAAACACCATACACCTCACTCTGGACTAAACCATACGTGACAAATATAATACTAGTCTAGGTGGGAAGACAACAAACTGCGACCTAAGGCTAACTGTCTAGGTGCCACAACTAGTCCGTCTACGGAGTTCAACCGAATCGCACGTGAGAACGCTCATATTCGTATGGTTGAGTGTAGGGGTATCTCACCACTCATCAGAGTAGTAGCCATTCTAGAAAAGGATTTTATTGTATTAAGTGGGACATTTGTACTTGCACAAAGAGGATGGCAGATTAGGATTAATGAATTAGTATAAGAAAGGTATTGATTCATGTGTCAAGTGGGTGGTTAAATGCTTATCTAGTAAAGATTCTTGGAAGCTTTTTTTTTAGAAGTACATTTAGATGGACAAGCCTAGAGATAGTGGTTATTGGAGGGATACTCATTTTTTAATTGGTTATTTTTTTCATATTAGGTTCTATTGTCATAAAACATATTTAGAAGGCTTGGACTTTTATTAGTGATTTTGGAACTTTAATAATATTACTATTTCTACCTCTATGTTTGATATGCTTTCTCTTGGTGGCTTGCAATTAATAATGAACCATGGGCTATTAAGTATCCATGCCTTTGTAGTACATGGTGCAAACTTGGCATTTCCTCTCTTTCATCTCTTTGCATGCTAGATTACTTAATTTAAGTGTCAAAGTCTCTATAGCATTAATGTTTCTAAAAAGTCTACATTTTTTTTAATTTGTTAGATAGTTTGGGCAAAAGTGTAGTTATTTTAGATTTTCAGAATGATTTTCTTGATTTTTCTTGGATTAATGGCCATCATGTTTTTCCATATCGGCCCAAGATTATGTATACTCTTATTAGTTCTAATATTAATATTTAGCCAAGATTCAATTATCTTTGAAAAGTTAATCACAATGTGCAATTATGGAAGCAACGAATTCAGAAGATATGGAATGCCAACATTTTTTATGGTACTTGATTCATCAAGGTTTGCCTATTAGTATTCGATACTCTCATGTGGATGTTCATGACCCAAGATGTCATATCTGTAACATGGATGATATATTCATTCATTGTTTTTTTACTTATCCCCTTGCTCATAGCTCTTGGCCTTAGTGTATCAAGTATTTACATGGTTTTTATTTAGGATTAGATGAAGTTTTTTTTTTTGGTGACAGTCAACTTTTAAGGATTTCTACTTCATAGTTGACATTGCTTTCATCCTCTTATTCTTTATGCCATCTTGAAGTGTTGATGTAATGTGATTTTTCAAAGAGATTCTCTAGCTAAGTTTCTTCCTTTGTCAATTCAAGGTGACATCATTCAGCAGCTAATGTTTCAATTGAATTCCTAAATGTTTCTCTTTGTAGTTTTTTTTTTATTAACATGAAGCCTTTAGTAGGAGTGAAAACTCATATGGGTGCTTCTCAACAAGGGCAAGCTTTGATCATTTTCCTAGCCCAGAAAAAAGGTTTTTCAGGATTAATTGTAAGGATGAAAACCTAAAAAGACATCCCCAAAACCATTGGGCCTTTCATTTTTGGGGTCCGACATCCCCACAAGTGTTCAATCATAAGTCATTATCTTTCCAATCACACTTATGTGACCCTAATGCATATGGTTAAGTGTAATTAAGGCATATGATATTGATGTTGTTATTAATATATTAAAATTTTATTAAAATGTAGAAATTAATTCTAAATTAATCTCGTGCAGAAATTAAGAGCTAAGTTATCCTAGGTAATAAGTATCAATTCCTATTTTGATATAAACATCCAAGATTCACATAATCATCATTGGGTTACCAAGCGGTTATTGCTGGGTAAACCAAGTAAGAGCATAGTTGGGATTACCAATACATGTTATGTTGGAAACTAGTCATGCTTATGTTGCCATAACAAACATGTGTATAATTGTAAATGACTAATTAAATGCGCAAGAAACTAAGCATTTAAACTAAGTGCATGAAAAATAAACTACATTGGAAGCAAATTCTATGTTATGTCAAAGCACTCCAATGGAATAAAATGGTATTGATCTTTATTACCGATCATGCAATGTGTCCAGGTACATAGCACTATAATAAAGATTCCAAACAACTACTTCACACCACACTACGGGCACTCATTAACAAATTTTAAGTATTACACAAACAAATTACAAGAGCTTCACTAAGACTATGACTAAAATAGTGCATTTAATATGGTAGTTGGATAGTAATAATAAACTTTACTAGCTCCAAATACATCATATCTATGACCTTGTATGAAAGCCTATAATGTTGTACCTACAACATTACTATGACGTCATAACAATGACATTGTAGTGTATGCAGAAAATGTTTCATCAATAACTTTTGTAATAACTACTTATGCTTCATTTATGGCAAAACAACTTTTTCCAAAGTTCGTAAGACTACATGCATTATAATAAAATAGCCAACAAAAGGATATTACATTTGCCTCACATATGTGGGGGCAAAAAGAGAAGGTGTCAAAGCCTAAAAGAATGATTGTAAGTACACCCCCAAGACATATAGTACACGATACTCTAAAATAATTACAAAGGAATATAATAATGTTCCAAGTGTGACTCAATGGACAACCTCTTATCTAACAAGACAATGAGCTAACCCCTTGGCAACACCTTCATGTGCTTATGTTTATTGTTGAAGGCTAGATATACACTATGAACCAACACCAATCTCATAGAAACTATTCTTAGTTATTACCCTTCTCTTTATCTCTATAGATTACCTATTCACTACTATTATAATAGCCTGTAAACTCCTTTATTATTGTTGGAACTATCAATTATAATTCCACCCAAAATGGCTATATGCCCAATGATAAATAATGTTGGGCACATTCAAATACAATTGAGTTGAATGTGAAGAGGTAACTTCTTTCTTCCCTAGAATAAATCTTATCTTTAAGATTCCTCTATTTTCCACATGGTATCATAGCAAAAATGATCCATAGAAATCAAATCATTTTGTTTCTCCCTACAAACTATCTTTTATAATGGCCTCCAATTCATCCAATCCAAATATTATAGTGCATGAAACATACCCTAATCCAAGCATCAAGCTCACTTCTATCCCTTTAAGTGGTCCAAATTACATCTCTTGGGCTAGAGCTACATCTTTATCCCTATGTGGGAAATTGAAGCTAAGATACATCGATATTAGTAAAAAGGCTCCTGCTCAAAGTGATCCAAGTTTTGCAGAACAACAATCTAATGATTAGCTAGTAAAGTCATGGATACTAAATTCCATGGATCCAAAGGTTGTAGCAATCTTTACATTCATTGATAACTCACCAAGGTTGTGGGAGTCCATAAAAGAGATATACAGTCAAGAAGATAATTCTACTCGCATTTATCAGTTGAAGCAAGAAATCTATCAATCCAAACAAGAAGATAAGTCATTTATAGATTTTTTGAGTGATCTCAAAAGAAAATGGGATGAGCTTTGCAATTTACTTTCCAAGCACTATAGATCCAAAAACACTTCAAAAGCATGAAGAGGAAGATAAAATCTTTCAACTCTTGGGAGGCTTGAGAGCAAAATATGAAAATATCAGGAGCCAAATCCTTGTGGCCACTAATCTACCATCATTCAACAATATATGTACTATCATTCAATGTGAAGAGACTTGTAGGAAAATAATGAAATGTAATAAAAAGCGAGATACAGAAGATAGTGGAAAATCAACCTTCTTAGTAAATAAGGGTAGAAGAAGCTTTGAAAATTAGGGTGAACCAAGGGCAACAAACACAAGTCAATGTCGAGGAAGGGGATGTGCAAGCAAAGCATTTCTAAAATGTGATCATTGCCATCTCACTAGTCACACCAAGGATTGTTGTTGGTTCCTCCATCCTCATCTTTGTCCACCATGAGAAAATAGTAAATCTGCAACAAAACTAGCATCAACTGAAGCACAAGCATCTATTGACAAGCATACCCCAATCATCCAGCAACTGAGTAAGTCTGGCATTACATCCTCCTCTTTGGATCTCATTCAACATCCTCAAGAATTAGTTAACACTCATGCTTTACAAGCCAATTCAAATACCTTCACATGGATTATATATTCTAGAGCCACAAATCATATGACAGGAAACCCAAATCTTCTATTTGATTGTAAAAAATCAACTAACATGCAATCTATGTCGATTGCTAATGGCTCTTCAAGTGCAGTACAAGGCATTGGAAAGACTAATGTCCTCTCCAATTCAAAATACTTAGATGTGCTATTTATTCCATCATTTCCATCCAATTTGGTATTTGTTAGCAAAATCATTCCAGAAGTCCATTGTAATGTTATTTTCTCTCCTTATTTTGTAACATTTTAGGACAAGGCCATGGGGAAGAAGATTAGTAAAGGACATCTACTTCAAGGACTATATCTACTTGATCAAAAGAAAGCATTTGCAGTTAATAAGGAAGGTTCTAATGATTACCATTTATAACACTAGAGGCTAGGCCATCCTTGAGGAAATGTTCTAAGTTGCTGTGTCCATCATTTAGTTGCCCAAAATTTCAAAATTATGAAATGTGTAAGTTTTCAAAGCAAAGAAAATTGCCATTTCCTCAATCCATTGAAGTTTTTGAAGGATCATTCAATCTAATTCACTCAAATGTATGGGTCCTGCTCTTATTCTTTCTTATAATGGATTCAAATATTTTGTCACATTTATAGTTGATTGGTCTCGCTCCATCTCAATCCCCTTGTTGAAATCTAAAAGTGATGTGTTTTCTATCTTACAAGAATTCCACAAGCAAATTTACAATTGGAAAAACAGAAGTTTTCCTATCAAATAATGGAACTGAGTTTATGAACAATAACGTTTCTAATTACTTTATCAATCATGGCATCATTCATCAAACATCATGCATTGGAACCCCTCAACGAAAAGGGGTTGCATAAAGGAAAAATAGGCATCTACTTCAAGTCACAAGGTCATTAATGTTTCAAACCAACATCCCAAATGCTTCATGGTCTAAAGCTATGTTGAATATGTGCTATCTTATCATTTGTCTCTCAAGTTGAATACTTCAAGCCAGGTCCCCTTTGGAAATTCTCAAAGGAAGAAAAATTCATTTATCACATTTGCCTATATTTGGAAGCACTACCTATGTCCACATACAACAGTCAGACCATGATAAACTAAGTAGTCACTCAAAAAACTGCATTTTTCTTGGATACTTCCCTTCTAAGAAGGGCTACAAGTGCTATGATCTTGAATCAAAAATACTATATGTATCAAGGGATGTTCAATTTGTTGAAAGTGAAACATACTTTCATAGCAATTCCCAAGAAGGCACCAAAAATAATGCTCAAGGGGAGATGTCTTCAAATATTATGCTACATGAATAGACAAAACAAGAATTGAGATTATCAATGAAAAAGAATTAGATCACATATTTGATTGTAGCCATCCATAAGGAAGTAAAGGAATTCATCCGCCAACAATAATGCAAGAAGATAATCAAGAGAACAACCCCATGGCCTTGCTTATTGCTAATTCTTCTCATCCACGCAAGTCTAGTCGTATCTCTCATCCTCCTGCTAAATTAAATGATTACCTTACATATCATGCTTCTGCTTATCCAATTGAAAATCAAATTAGCTATAATCATATTTCCTCTAGCAATCTCACTTTTTTGAGCTTCATATCCAACAATCATGAACAGAACACCTATCAAGAAGCCATTTCTCAACCAGTGTGAAGGAAAGCTATCAAGGAAGAACTTCAAGCATTGGATAGAAATAACACTTGGGAAATTGTGAAGCTACCCAAAGGAAAAAGACTTGTCAGCTGCAAGTGGACATTCAAAATGGCAATTTCACTTCAATGGATCCTTTGCAGGACCCTAATTCAATGGCAATTCCAGAGGATCACAGCATTGGCTTCATAAAGAGGTATAAAGCTAAACTTGTTGCAAAGGAATTCACTCAAACCTCTAGCATTGATTAAAAATGAACACTGTGTGAATTCTTCTATCTATTGTCACTAATCACAATTGGTCATTATATCAAACGAATGTGAAAAACGCCTTCTTACAAGGTAATTTAGAGGAAGAAGTTTATATGTCCATTCCCCTAGGTCATCCACAAGAAAAGCAGGATGGACTAGTTTCTAAACTAAAAAAGGCCCTATACAAGTTGAAACAATCACCTTGTGCCTGGTATGCAATTCTCAGTGCTACCCTCTTGGATGCTGATTTTTCCATAAGCTCTACAGATTCAACCATGTTTATCAAAAGGCAAGAATCAAATATTTTAATCATTTTGATTTATGTAGATGATATTGTCATCATAGGAAACAATAAGGAAAAAATATCCAAACTAAAAGTGCATCTTCTCAAAAACTTTGATATGAAGGATTTGGGTCAATTGAAATATGTTTTGGGCATTGCGATTGCAACTTCAAGAAAGGGCACTTTCACTTGTCAACGGAAATATGTTCTTGATCTTTTAAAAGAAATAGGGAAAATGGCAACCAAACCATAAACTTGGCTTGATAAATAGTGAATCACCTATTAAAGTGGGACAATTTCAAAGACCTATAAGAAAAATTATTTATTTGGCTGTTACAAGGACAGATATTACATATGTTGTTAGCCTCATCAGTTAGTTCATGCATGCCCCAAAAACTGTCAATAGGGAAAATGTCAACAAAATTCTTAGGTACTTAAAGTCTTGCCCAAGAAGAGGAATTTGGATGAAAAGAAACAAACATGATGAAATTGTAGAATACACAAATGCTGATTGGGCAGGCAATCAAAATGGCAAGCGTTCAACCACAAGATACTACATCTTTGTTAGAGGCAACCTAGTTGCATTGAGGAACAAAAAACAACCCATTGTTGCAGAACCAATGCAGAGGTAGAATATAGAGCAATGGCCACAACTACAAGTTCACTTGGGTGAAAACCCTTCTTGAGGACATGGGTGTGAGTGTCTCTACACCAATCAAAATGCTTTGTGACAATCAAGCAACAATTCATATTGCTCACAATCCAATCTTTAATGAAAGAACTAAACACAGAAGTTGATTGTCATTTTGTCTATGAGAAAGCTCAAGAAAAGATTATTAGCACTCCTTATATTTGCACTGAAGATCAACTTGTAGACATCTTCACCAAAGCCACATTGAATACTAGATTTAAGCACCTTATGTTCAAGCTAGGCCTTTTTGATCTCTAATCCCAGCTTGAGCAGGAGTGTTGAAGGCTAGATGTACACTATGAACCAACGCCAATCTCATAGAAACTATTCTTAGTTATTGCCCTTCTCTTTATCTTTGCAGACTGCCTATTCACTGTTATTATAACAGCCTGTAAACTCCTAAATTATCATTGGAATTGTCAATTATTATTCCACCCAAAATGGCTATATGCCCAATGATAAATAATGTTGGGCATATTCAAATACAATTGAGCTGAATGTGAAGGGGAAGTTTCTTTTATCCCTAAAATAAATCTTATCTTTAAGATTCCTCTGTTTTTCATGTTTATCCACCCTTCCAAATTAACATAGTTTTAGACCTTTATTCATCTCAAATAATTGCAAACATTTAGTTTGTATGATTGCATCCCTTTGTTTCAATCACCACCTAGGAAATATCACTTTTATAATTGGTTTTCAAAATTGTATACGGAATATAACCTACGATTTTCACTCATTGAAATGATGATGCGTCCGCCCATCCATCCATCGGTCGTAGCAAATAATTTTGTGAAACCAATAGTTATCACTTAAAATCCAGGTAACCCATGACCATCCATAAAAACGGAGGTGATTGAAGCATTTGTTGAGGAAACAATTATTAAACATGAATTTTGAATACTTAAGCTTGACCATGATGATGACGCCATGCAGATCACACAGAAATATTTACGAAAACTGAAAAGCATGTATTAACCATCCTAATACATCTAGGCTCTAAAGGTGGTGCAAAATGCCAAGTCTCTAATTTCAGGTCATATAGAACAACAGCAGTCGTTAATGAAAAGAATCGAAAGAATTTTTCAGAAGAGAAGTAAAAAATGAAGATCAAAAGGCCAGGAAAGACGAGAGAAGGGACCTAAAACCAAGAAAGGCTCTAGCAATGAAAACACCCAAAAAAGATCATTTTCAGGACAATAAAAGCCCTTTAGCCTCTTTGGGAAGGTAAGGTGAGAATGCTATTCTTTGGCTGTGACTGTCAAATTCGTTCATCAATTTTCTGTATCTTCCTCTGCTATCCTACACCAGTAGAAGTAGAAGAAAAACTCTTCAAGATTTCAACTTTTACGACCTACTTTTGGAACCTGGATAATAATTAGCAAAGCTAGGCATGATTGCAGTATCGTCTAAGTAGTGTCACAGCCATCCATACTATCGTTTAGCAAATAAATCCCAATTTAATCAAATAAATACCTCGGAAACTAAAAATCAATTAGCAGACATCCCAAAAACTGCCTTCTTTTATATTACAAAGATTTCTCAACCCTGCAACACTTAATACGCATGAAAACTAGGATTTATACATTTCCCTAACAGTACCCTTTATCCTAATATATGAAACCAATCGACAGCAGTGGTGCACAAATTAAATACAGATAGCCAGAGAAAATGGAACCTGCATTATTTGCATAGATATTCAATATATAAATTACATGTGTTTTAACAAGGCTACAAAACAGTATTGATGTGAAGGGCCTTGAGAAGTGCTGTTGCCATTTGCTTCACTAAGACCTGGCCCCCCATCCTTTCTCCATCCCTACGCTCTTGAATGAGTTTCTGAAGCTTGACTGGCAGGTCATTCTCAACAATCATTTGTTTGGGCCGAGGATGGTGTTCATATACAGCCTGTAACAAAGATGTTCTTGCAACGTAAAAATCATCACCAAAAAGTATGAGAAATGAAAAAGTACTATGGAAGTCAACAATGCTTAAATTGAGCAGGAGATACTCTGTAACTGTTTCTATGATTATTACATTATGAACTGTTTCTTAATTAGTTTATAAACTATCTTAAGTGAGTTAATGTGAAGTACTGTCAGCCTATTTGCTAGCTTTCAACCCCAACGAAATATGTTCTTTAAGTCTGTAACAATCATCAAAGCACAATGCTTAAATGTTTCATATAAGAGATACAGAGATGTACAGAGTGTTCAAGGTAACAATATTGGGTGGCTGATAACAAAGCATCTACCTTAATTAATTTGAGTATGTTGAGGCGAACAATCGCATCTTGATGATCAAGTCTTGCCACAAGCAAGGGAGTCAGACCATTAGTAGCCAATGCTGTATTAAGTCGACTAGATTTTCTGCAGCAAACATAACCTTTTAATATTTATAGTTATCTTAAATTACAAAAATGCATTAAAATTATCCTTAAGAAACTGCTGTTCCATATAGTGTACATACGTGATAATTTTCAGAAATGGCTCCAAAATGTGCACAAAAGATTGCTCACTGCAAGATCTAAAAAACTTGATTAGCTTCTGTACTGCTTCTTTTTTGAGCAGAACAAGTTCAACCTTCCGATGTTCATTATCATGTGCCAGGCATACTGCAAGTGAATCCAAAGCTGTTAATGCCCATACATCATCATCCAGCAAGTTTAAGTAGATATCCAATCCATTGTGAATTCGTAGTTGTTCTCTTGTAGAGCGTGAAGCATGAGCCATATCGCATAGCAAGGGCAATGCTACTGGCTTTAAAGGGGAATCTAAAACAATGAAATGCATCAAATGGGGGATGATTCCATTTTCTGCTGCTTGTTCCTGTCTTCTTTTGTTGATCTTACAGAGATTATATAATGTATTCAGAACCTTCAATGCAATGTAAGCCCAGTTTAAAATTAGCCTTGCATATGGTTTAAACTTGACAAGCATACAAATTTTCAAGTGACAACAAATATTTCTCAAGATATAAAAGACGAAAGCACTAACTTTGACCAAAGTCAAATCATACACTAAACATATAATTATTATGCCAACTAATACCTCAACGTGTACTTGAAATACAAGAGATCCATCGTGACGTTCAAGAAAAGGAATTAAGTGCTTTATCGCATCAGCTCGCTGCATTTGTTCTAGTGCATGTGGATCAGTTGATAACCTGTTAATGCACTTCAAAATCTGCAACAGCAAATATAAGAATAATCTGTCTGATTACCATATGATTTATTCCAAAATACAAACAATGCCTATCTGCACCTGTAAAATTGAAAGGTATCACTGACTTTGAACAGATAAAATAAAATTGGTATCATTGATTTAAAGTTAGTAATTTATACCTTCAAAAGAATAGGTGTCTCGAGCTTCCCAAGCATCTGCATAAGCCGGTTCAACAAGCTTACACTATATAAGTGCGATTTGACCAGGGGGTCTGCTTGTGAAAATTCCAGTAGTAAATCAGCTACTTTCTCAAGGTACTCTCTTTCTATATCTGCATTTAAAGCTGAAACCATATGTGCTAGTACACCAGAAGAAGTTGCACTTCCAGGTCTTGCATTCAGAAGTCCAGATCCAGAAAGTAATCCTGATGTTGGCCTTGAAGCAATGCCAGATGTGGAAGCAGTCCCATCAGCAGTAATTATTGAGCTTCCAACAGGAAATGAGTCAGCGTTCTTGGAAGCAGATGCTAACTTGGAGCTCAATTCCAAAGCCTCTTTCTCTCTACCAGTTTCTGCGATATTGTAAAAGAAGCAAGAACAAAAATGTAAATAGTAGCGGTAGAAGGCAGCTAATCTTACGAGAAAGAGGCTTCACAAAAACAAATATAGGTTATTACAAAAAAAGACTGCCAGCGACACAGAATAAATACTATACCCATTTTGGTTAGAGTGAAAACAATACATTTCCAACTACTAAAAACGTCTCAAATGATATTTCGCAACCCTTTTCCCAGACCCGGATTCAATATGCTTCAGGTGATACCGAAGACATTTATACCTTGTAACATGTACAATAATTTATGGATAAAAACATCAGAGAAATTAGTATTCAGATCCATAATGCAACATTATATTGGTATATTTTAGTATGTTTTACATATATTGGTATATTTTAAAATTTTTTGGTTCCAAACCCGAAGATCAATTTACCGTGTCGATTGGCATTATAGAAATGTGGAAAGCGAGTTCTTTGTCACCTCTGAACTCTTTATCACAACATACCAATGTGCGCTCATGTAAGATTGAAAGTTTAACAAAACTCTGTTAACGGTAGCCCTCTGTCTTACCAACAAACAAGTCTACAAGTCCACACAACCTGTTGCTAGAAATATCTGTAAAAACCTGTTGCTAGAAATATCTGTAAAAATATTTATAAAACATGGCTTAAGGTATCAAAGAATAAACAAGTCAGAATCACATTATCATGGAAAAGCAATAAAAAAGATCATCACCAAGAGGCTCAATGCTCATCCCACAAAGGTAGGGTCCTAGGAGCATCCGTGGATGAGCAAAAGCTTAACCCTGTTTGAGTGGTTGCACCCAAGCTCAAACCCAGGTCTTAAACTCAAGAAACACGTACGTTATCATCACGCCAAATAAATATGGAAAAGCAATGATCTTACAATATGCAGGTCATGTGTTAGAAGAATCAAAAAAAGGCACATGAGCTTGTCCACTAAAAAACAAGGCTGTAATACAACATCCTGTTCAACAATGAGGTGTTAGCCTACTGGTAGGACTCTTGATTTGTAAGCTCCAAGTTATGGTTTTGATTCTAGTGGGAAATGCTGAGTTATAAAGTTCTAACTCAACTATATTTCTTAGGGGTAAATATTGTAAAAAAGTGTTTCAGATTCCAACACCTGCCCCTTCTGGGCTTGTCCCAGTTGTAAATGATGCTAAGATCTCACATGCTCAAGGACCCACAGGATTATGGGGGAATTACAGTCTTGCATGATGCCTCAAGTCCAAGTATTACTTGAATAAAATCATCAAGATAGGAGAAAGCAACAAAGATGAAAGCATTACAGAAAAAAGCTTAAGGATGGACAAGCTCCTGTTCCTTGGATTCAAAAACAAAGGGTATATATTTAAGTCATGCTAGTTGGTTGAACTTCAGCTTAGCTGCCTACTAGCATCATGTAAAAGAGCATGGTACAAAATATAGTCAAAGAAATTGACAACAATCTAATGAATTCATTGGGAGCATAAGCTTGCAAGAGTAAGCATGGAATGATACTTTACTTTAGAGAATACGGGAATGAAGAGCTAATTGAAAATGACGGTTCTGCCTTGTTATGGACTATTAATAACTTGCAGGCTATGAAGAAAGCTATTGGAAGTTTAGCCTTCCATTCTTTTGTACTATCACAAACTTCTACAAGCACATTTAGAATAGGGGAAAAAACTTAATAGGTGTCAACCTGTAAAACTTCAAATCCAGTCATTTTTTTTATCAGAACATTTTACTCAGCTTTCTTGAATAACAAATAGTGTTATGATCAAAAACTCTACGCTCAAGTCTCAACTATGTCCCACTAACAACAAAAGAAAATTCCAAAATAGCTGTCGAAAGCATCATATTGAAAGATTACAAAAATCTGCCTTGCAAAATAAACAACCTCCTGAAGAAAGGAAAACACAAAATAAAACAGAGAATTAAACAATCCTATTAGTAGTTGTACACCAAAAATGATGGTTTACCTTAACTACGTTTTTTTAGGTACATAAACAAATAATTCAAAAACCAAAATTTCTGAAAAATGAAAATGAAAAAACATTAGAATTTTACCTGCAAGCCTAGCAAGCAACAATTCCAACTCGGAATTTGCCTTTGCCTTCTTGGAATCATGCAAAAACGGCATTTTCACTTCCTGTTTCTCTAGTCCTCCAGAAACACCACGAATGAAATCAAGCTGACCAGAGATTGGCCTAGAAGGTGGCTCTTTTCCCAACAAGCTCAGCAACGGCTGAACCGGCTCAGTATGAGATGAACGCTCAGAATCTCCTATTCCTCCTGATGACTGCAAACTAGGACTGCCACTGTCAGCCACTGTTTTAACCTCATCAGAAATCACTTTTTTTGATTTGTCTGTATCTATAGGAGAAGACTCCTGCTGTCCAGACATCACCGGTTCAGCTTCCTCTACAATCAACAAAGGCTGAGTTTGCTGTCTCGTAGAATGCCATATGCTCTCCACAAACGCAAGGTCAGATACCGGCACAGATTGTCCATTCTTGTGCAGGATATCCTCTTGGCTCTTTTGTGACGAATGAGATTCAGATATTGACTTTCTCGATGGCTCTATAACACCTTACGGATGCACAAGTTAGATCTTATCATCCCATGCATACAAAATAATATAAAAATTTTAATATAGTAAGAAATTCCAATAAACCTGATGAGCTTCTTTGGTGAATTTTATCATTAAGAACATCAGGCAAGCCCCCACTAGCCGCAGGACCAAGTCGAGTTGCTTCATTCAAACTGTGAAGAGTGTTAACTAATCTTAAAAGTGCACCATTTTTTGCAAATATTCGAAAGAACTCGTTTCTGGAAGTCGAACTCTGTAAACTCAAGACTTTCCATATACAGTCAATTGCCAAACACACAAGTTCCCTGCAGATTTTGGAAGCAAGCCACAGACATTAAAAACAGAAATTTGCATAGATTTAAACATAGTTACCAGAAATGACAGGAAAAACAACAAAAAATTGTGATTTCAAGCTAACGCTGAAATACCCCAGCAAGTTCGTGTTTCTGGCAAGTATTGATTTAAAGTCTTTGCATTTAAATAATATGAAAGAATCTCATATCCTTATTGTACGAGGTCACACCTGTATTTCATATAATTAGGCTCCAAGAATTTCACTAATACAGGCAAACCTCGACATGCAACAAACATCTGAAGAGTAAGTGAGCTGCATTCAGGAATAAAAGAAGACTTGTCATGCTTTGCAAATTATAAAAAACTAGCATGCTAACATACAACTGAGATTTTATCATAAACTAGAGCTTAAAGACCTTGACTGGCATAACTGCTGAACAAAGAAAGCTGTTTGCATTCGGATTTCATACGAGTGTTCAGGTCCCGTAAGGTTAACAATTATGGGAATCTGCAATTACAAAATTTAAAGATGGAGAAGAAATATGATTATATACAAATACCATCAATTAAACTGAACAAAAAAGGATTTAACACAAATTCTTCAAAAATCATGATACTGGATTCATTTGTAATCATATCTACTTTCTACTTTCTTTGTTGCTTAGAACTAAAAATACGTACAAGACCAACAAGGCACGCGTTTTCCTGAAATGATGCATTATCCTTGATTAGTTGATTAAGTACCTCCAAAACAGATAAAATAACCTGCAGTGAAAATACAATTTTGTTATCATATATATACACTCGAAGTGTGAGTTGTGGAGAGAATTTCCCATTTGCAATAGTATTGCTGCAACCAAAAACTTACGTGGTTGCTTCGAATTTCCAGCAGTTCTGCCAACAGTAGTATACCATGTTGTTTAACAAAAGCAGACTTTTGATCCGGATAATCCTGAAATATTGCAACTAGCTTTTGACATGTTGCCAAAATTTTTTCATCAGATTCTTCAGGTTTCAGCGTGATAATTAATTTACTGATTTCCACTGCCTGTGAAGTTAGAAGAACAAAACATAACACATCAATTAGAAATCCTTGATTACAAACTCACAATATTCCAACAAAAAAAAATATTAATCTAAAAAAGAATAATTTCAGAAAACCTAAACATCTAGGAACACAACCTGTTTGCTCTAAAAACACTGAATATGCTGGAGTGACCTAAAAAGATAAGAGCCTTCGAATATATGAAACAAACTTCAAAGAGTGATGTATTGCAACAGATTGAGGAATCTGGCTTTATAGCATCATGATGTACAGGTTCACACTATTTATGGGAACCCACCATTTATTTGGGCTCAACACATCATTTATTATAGCACTACATAATAAAGAATCATCACCCAGTGCCATAGTGCTCATCCCGCTAAGCGAAGCCCTAGAAGGGTTGGTAGATGAGCGAAAGCCTAACCTCTTCAACTGGTTGTGCCCAAGCTTGAACCCAGGTCTTCAACTTGAGAAACAAGCACTTTACCATCACTCCAAATGATGGTCCCTTAGAGCACTACATAATGCAAGTGCCTAATTATTAGACTTAGGTTATCACCCAGAGGCTCAATGCTCATTGAGTGTGACTAGTTACTAGACTTAGGGTCATCATCAGGAGGCTCCATGCTCATCACACAAACCTAATTATTAGACTTAGATTGCGTGAATGTTCATCCCACATGTGTAATTATTACACCTAGGGTCATCACTAGAGGCTCCATGCTCATACCATGCATCTAATTATTAGATTTAGATTTAGGATCATTAGTTGGAACCTTAATGCTCATCCCACCAAGGGGGATCCTAGGACAGCTAGTAGGCAAGGAAAGTCTAACATCTTTTTGAGTGGTTGTGCAAGTTCAAACCCAAGCCTTACAAACTGAGAAACTAACACTTTACCATCATTCCAAATGATAGCCCTTGCCTAATTATAAGACCTTCTACCTAATTTGGCCCTTGACTATAAGGTGTTAGCCTACTGTTAATACTCTTTGTTTGGAAACTCCAAGTTATGGGTTCAATTCTAGTGGGCAGTGTTGAGCTATAAAGTTCTAATTTGACTATATGTCTTGGAGATAAATGTTGTTAAAAAAAGGATTTGGGTTCTAAAACATCAGTAGGAGAATCTATTGCAGATTCCTGCTCACCTCCATGTAAAACTACACTCTTAAAACCAACAATAATTACAGCATTGGCAGCCTAAAGCTATGTCAATGTTCTTAAAGACTCTACTCTATTTGGTGCCTTGGTTACCACGTTGTCTAACAAGCATTATGCAAACAAGAGTTTCTAAGTTCAAATCATGCTTGAGACACCTTCACATTCTACCAAAGGATCTAGCTATATGTCTTGGAGGTTCATATAATCAAATAGTTTCAGGTTCAAACACATTTTTAAACTATAATAGTATGTATTATATTTCCCGTGGAGAATCTTTCTTTACAAAATTTGAATTATTTAACATGACTCCCTGCGCAATTCAAATCATGACCATAGTCTCATCTTGCCTGTCCTAGGTCTTGCATACACGGAGTGAAATTGAGGGTAAAACCTATTATTTGAAGAAAAAAAAATCAACATCTGCTTGTATACAAGTTATTTGACAATAACTTTTACATCTACCTGACACTTTTGTAAATCTACATTTTTATGTCTTCAATGACAACAGGGACATACTTGAACCTTAAACCTAATGATTATAAGCAAAATTTTATGACCATTCAGTCAGTTCACTCACATAAACTCACATCATATGCAAGTAAAAAATTGTTATATACTTTGATAACTATTGTACACATCTATAATTCTCAAAAACATTTGAGCTAAAGTTAATTTTTGTTATCATCTACTATAATTTAAGCCCTTGTTAAAATCTTTTGTTGTTTTTCACCTCTTCTTGTTGCAATTGTAAGCACATTGCCAAACCAAAAGAAGTACGCTAACTGCATTTTCAGCTTTTGGATTTCTTCTCGTTTCTATTTCTTCTGCTCAATTTATCACAATATGTTGTTGTTGTTAAAGTGGTCAGCAGGAAACTAAAGCATAGTTGTCACATTCCTATTCCAAAAGTGTACCATTCTATTTAATGTTGTAATAAATCTTGTAATTGTTGTAAAAGACCCTTAATACAGGCATTGTAATTATGGACCATGGCTCTTGAGGGAAACTTTGGGAGTTTGACTTAATAATGGCAAGTGATGGGTGGCTGGATAAAGCAGGACAAGAAGAGATTTGACCACCCCTTAGAGCCAAGACTTTTGGCCTAACTCTGGTGGCAACCACCCTTTACAGCCTAGATGACTATATATATCGCCTGGACATATAGCCAACACGATACTTTTGTTAAACTTTGGCAAAACATAACAGTGTGCCGATGAAGCATTGCTCAGACCATGCAGCTAAGAGTACCATACATTTGACGTTTATTACAACATTTGAGTATGAGATGTTACAAGTGGTTTTAGAGCAACCCATGATCCTACAGGGACCTAGGATTTAAATTACTACAGAAACCTAAGAAGATCGAACAAGGAATCACAAGAACCTAGTACATTAAGGAAAGCCTTGATCAAAGAATCATATGAAGCAAGGATGTCATAGGAAAAAAGCCAACTTCAGATTTCCTAATTGATTAGTAAAATCTATCAAGAAGTGGTTTGCAGAGAACCGATCTCAACCCACAAAGAATAATCAAAACATAAAACCCATACCAATCACTTTCTCCACATCAGCTATTAATAAGAACGAGGAATCACCAATTTTGAGAAACTTTTAATAATGACCTCACCACCCTTTATAATCCAATATCACTAAAATCCCACTTTTCATTGCCACTTTTTGTGATTGTTGACACATAAGTTCATAAGTTCGCATTACATCCCAAACTCATAATCAACATATTTAAAATAAGTGGTGATACTTTCTCAATCGTCAATAAGTTAAGCCTGCGGTCATTGACATACCCGTCATTAATGACCTTCAAAATCCAAGAGATTATTATCCAGGGCATCCCTGTATCGGTATAACTAACTAGGAAAATATTCATAAACAACATTTGGAGCTGGGATAGAAACTCCAAAATTAAACATTCTAGTTGGGGAATAGAACTGGGATACGTGACCGTCCTGGGAAGTTTTCTTTTTTACCGGTCACAGCAGTAATTGTCGTAGCTTTTACATCTGGAGTTTGTTCTCCATGAATGAATAGCCATTTCCAATATTTTTCAACCTTCCAAATACACTGACGACTTTAGATCGACCATGCAGGAACTCAAGAAAAGATACAAGTTTTACACTAGGCTATCAACAAAAAGTTTGTTTCAGTTAACAGCTCAAAATAGCTACTGTAACATACCAATAATCTTGATGACCATTTAAGTGAGTCCAATGATTGGATTCATTAAGCCTTATAAAACATGATCAATGCAAAAAGCCATGAAGCAGAAGATCAAAACTGAAGCTGCATGGAATCATGTGCGAACCAACGTATGAATCCTGTGAGTAATAAATAAGGAGGTCAGGATGCTCAAGTAGAATCTCAAGAGACAAATCTAAGGCTCTAGAAGTAAATTAAGTAATGAAGCCATGAATTTCATCTATTAATTTATGGATCATTGTGCTCATAACTTACAAGCCGTAGGATCAAAAGCCAGTCAATAATTTCAAGATGAGAATTTTGGCCAGTGTCGGAGTTATTGCCACTGGATAGAAGTATCAAGAAGAAGTTGTCAAGCAGTCCACAAAAAATGCATCGAGAAGCCAGTAAGATGTCAAGATCTATAATTGAGTATTAAGGTTGCAACTTATAATGTGCTTGCAATGACTGATGGAAGTCAACATACACTGTACATTCTAGACTTTGGAATAGCATGAATATCGATGTCCCCATATTTTGGCAAAATTGTGAAACATTAATGCTAATGTTATTTGTTTGCAACAAGTCCTACCATGTGAATTTATTTACCATATTAGAAAAAGCTTACAAAGTTGGGTTATGAAGGAATTTACAAGCAAAGGGTTCTTGTGAAGGTTTTTCCTATCATCCGTATATACTAGCTTATTACAGAAACCACAATTGTCTCAGTTGTACAATTTTCTAAAAAGAAGTCATGTTCAAGTTAGTACAAAAATTTAAATGGGAATTTAAAAATGCAATTTCCGAAATTTCAGGTGCACAAGCAATGAAGAAGGAATAAAGATATATATTTTAGGAGACTCATATGGCATTGGCATTCGTGTTGAAGATACAATTATCAGAAAAATGTATGTATTCGACTCAACACACCTCATTGCATATACAACATGTTCAAATGTCAAAATCTGCAAGCATTTTACTTGACCAATCAAATTGAATATAGCTTGAGAAATAAGTTATTCTTGTTTGATCCCAGTCCAAATCTGAAAGTGTGTACATCAATTTTTGAACTATGGTCATGTTAAAAGAGCATCCAGATAAGAAGTCAAATTCGAAGAATGCATTGCAGTCAATTCAGCATACAATAACTGTGGCTGGTGCATATATGCATTATTTAAACCTGTGTGAACAAGTCCAATACCAAATTCAAGAACAGATGATGCTCGTAAAAGAAGTGGAGGAGCAAGATTAAGCATTACCATCAAGAGTATGGCCATCAGATCATAGTTCCATTATGACTAAGTTACAAAAATATCTATTGAGCCAAGAGGTAAAGATGAAACAAATAGCTCCTAAAATTGTGTTCTATTCAATTTTGCCTTCCTTATTTTTTATCTAATTTATATTTTTAGATGTGATGAATACGTAAACAAATGTTTTTATACAATGCAAGTTGATAATATAGGTTTGCCCTACCTTCACTCAAGTAAATAAAGTGAATGAGATGTGCATAGTGTAACTTTAATTAGGGGGTGTCGAACCCCCAAAAAATTAATATTTGAAAAAAGCAGAGGACATTGTATTCTATCAATAACAAAGAAGCTCTAAAACAACAATGTAAATGAAAGACCCAAATGCCCTTGCAGATTTTCATCCTTATAACCAATCCTAAAATACCTCTCTTCTAAGGTAGGAAAAGGATCAAGTCTTGGCCTCATTCAGAAACCCATCAAGTGTTTTCACTTGTTAACAACCAAAAAAAGGAATGAAAAGACACTAGTAGAAACAACAAAAAGCAACAACAAGGCATTAGCATAAACTAAGAAAAGTTTCTAGCAACACTGTTAGTCCAAGATTCCATTGGCTGAAGAAGATGATCAACCTCCAATAAAGCTCTCCCAGCTTGACACTTAATTTGAAAAATAACAAGCAAGATAATGTTGAACTTTTGCAGCACGGTGAATTCATAATGGATAGCTATGTGATTGTGAAAAATATAACATCTATTTTTCCATATATCATGCAACCAAATAAAATGCAACTCCTTAGAAAGGGGAGGAGCATCTCCAAGAAGAGTTTCCTTACAATTAGGACCTGTGATTGGCACCAAGTAGATATCAAATTGAATTCTCGTATTTGCTATACAAAGAATGGTAACTTAATAATATCATAAATATATTTTAATTTTCAGATCTTCTAATTAATTGTATTTATTGCAGGATGTACAAGGAGAACCTAAAACATAACCAAAAAGAAGAATTTGAAGCATTAGAGCATGAAGAAAAACCCTAATACGGACGCATTCAAGAACGAACAAAAGGTTAGAGGGTAGTTTGTCACATTCCCATTCCAAGATGGGATACTATTCTATTTAATACCGGAACAATTCTTGCAATTATTATTTAGAAAAAAAACTTAATGGAAAGGTGCATTGTAATTACAGATCATGTCTCTTGGGGGAATTTTTGAGGGTCTGACTTAAGGTATATGTGTCAGTAACTTAGAGCTCACGCTAGCATGGACTTGCAAAATGGTAATAGCAAGTAACAAGTAGCCAAATGAAATGAGACAAGAAGGGATTTGGCCACCTCTTTTGCCCAAGACTTTTGGCCTAATTATGGTGGCAATACTGAATTGCCTCTAAGGACTTAGTGCTGAAGGAAGATAACCCTATGAATTCTAAAGAGCATGATCCCAAACCATAGTAGTTTCAATACATTTTTTTTTTCAAATCCATAACTCAGCATTGCCTGCTAGAATCAAACTTGTGACCTAAGTTTTCCATTCCAAGGTTCTTACCACTAAGCTAATATACATTTGATGTTTCCTATGACATTTTGGTATATGATGTCATAACAACATAAAGTCAACAATGAAGTGTTAGCCCAGTTGTAAGACTACTGATTTGGAAATTCCAAGTTATAGGTTTGATTCCAATGCCTAGCACTGAGTTATAAAGTTCTACTTAAGTTCTATGAAGGTTTTGTGTTGACTATAGTGCAAAGCTATACACTCTTTCAATTTTTTTGCTTAAGTATGCAATTCAAATCACATTCATAGTCTCCTTTTATTTTATCATTCATCTTATATAGAATGACCCAGCGTTCCAAAGGTGGAGGCTCTATATGTTGAATGGAAGAAGAAATTTATACAACTAATAGCTAAAAAATTGAAACATGGATCTTTATGGCACCAGACCAATGCTTTAACCCCAAAAAGCTCATACATCCAATACATTATTTTAGGAGGACATGAAGGTGCCTATGACTCAAACTTGCAACCTCTAACATGCATAATACTTATATGACAATGAAAAATCCAAAGCATCTGGCTTGCATTCTATGAGTCACAGGTTCAATCCCAATAGGTTGCTGCTAAGATATACAAGCATCATGTAAAAGATTATTAAACCAAACTGGTCCAATAAATCTATAAATATGAACACATGTGAGTAATGGCTATTAAGAGACCATTTCAATGTCCCAATAAGGGGAAAAACACAATAAAAGAAAATAAAGTAAATATCTATCAGTTGTTTTCAAACATAAAAATATTTTCATGCAACAAATTCTTCCATCAAGATACTTACCAACCAACAAAAAAACGCAAATAATACATTTTAATGTTTTAGAAGCTAAAATGAAAATAATACAATAATAGAAATAAAGAGATCATAAAATAGAATTTTAAATAAACCAAAACGTGAAGTTTAATTTTTTATGTTGTATTATTGCTTAACTTTTCCTCTTTTACTTTCTTTTTATTTCTAACAAAAATTACCCCTGAACCATTGTACTTTTTGTCTTTTCACAAATAAATTTCACATTTTCATCTATTGTAATTGAATTTTGCAAAAAAAAATTATCCTTGTTATAATGTATATTTAACCTCTCTAATAAATATCCGGCTGATATATTGAACTTTTAATTATAACATGCAATAATCATATGAAAAAACTAAACTCACTTGCTTTGGAGATATATCTACTCCTGCTATCTTATCTTTAAAATCCTGTATATGTTCGTTCAAAAATTCATAAGAACGGCTATTACTGTTTTACTAAGAAGCAATCGATGAATAATAAATTCTAACTATTTGATATATTATATATAATTATTATATATTAACAAAAAACTGTATAACTACTTGCACTTGCATTCTATAAATATGTTTCACTAAACAAAAAAAATTACTTACAATTGGTTGAATGTCAATATGATCCTTTGCCATGGTAGATGACAAATATCTTCCATTTCTGCCTATCTTTATATCCGTTTTCCATTGTGCCATTTTCTCCTTCAGCTTCATTGCAAGACCATTTTTTCCATTTTCATCCTGATTTATCCTCTCATGATTTGTTTTCACCTCTGATAATGCCTCTTCAGCAGCTGAGTCCTTATTCCCATTGAAATGTCCCTCAAATAAATCTTCTATTGAACTATCAGCAGGTGTATCACTGAATTTACCTAATTCCACTTCAGATGTAAATGCTTTTCTACCCTGCAACGATTTAAAAATATTCAAAGGTTATAAAGAATAATGGTTTGGTAACAACATGAAAAAATCAACAGGATACAAATAATAACAAACAAAAATAATAATAAAATAACATGACAAAATGAAAAAGACAGTCCATGTAGAAATCTGTCTTAAATTGAAAAGAAATGTAAAACATAATATTATAAAAGTAGCTGTACAATTACTATCAGCATCCTTAAATCAATCTTATGCTATTAAGCATTATATGCTAAAATGAAGACTGCATCGTATTTTAGAATTTTTGTTTCCATCACGAAGATGCTTCTGTGTTTTCCTTCTATGTTGTTTTCTAAAATACAATTTAAATATCCATTATTTTAATACAAATTTGATAGAAACATTTTGATATCTGGAGAGTTTGTTGGCCATCTAGAGTTGCAAAGAATTCCTAAGTCACCCAATATTGATTTGCATCATGGTTCAAATATCTGCATAAAATTGTCACCATGATGCATCAAATATTTGACGATAAGCAATTTAACTAATGCTAGAGTTTAATGGGTTAAACCTATAGTTAAGGGGGGAATAACAAAAATCATGGAGAAAGAATGTATTGTGTGTAACAGGATTGTCATGCAAGTCTTTGAAACTAGCAAGAATCAAATAGTTGCAAGTTGAAGTTAGGAATGGAATGCCACCATAACAATGATAATTTCAATTTTTACCATCTTTGAAACATTTCTGTACCAGGTTGTTCTCATTTTTTACATGGTTAAAAAATTGAACCCAAAGTAGATAGCATTTTTCTTGACAGACTTAATGTAAAATCATACTGCATCTCAACAGTAACTCACAACATCAAACTAATAAATTATAGGACAACAGTCATAAGTCTTACTACATTGAACTCAAGAGATCATGCCAAATTATTATGTATGTAGGCATGCGATGTGCCTAGGTGATATAACATTTACCTATCACCTGGTTGCCAGAAACAAATCTAGTGCAATATCTCCAAGATGGTAATTAAATTTTTCATATATTTATGAGTTGTAATATCAATAAGCTTTAGCAACTCGTTAAGACATGATTTGTCAGACACAAGTGCAATTCCCATAGATGCTTAGGTATAGTGTTGTCTTATAAAATATTGTTGAAATACTGCAATCAAACATCCAAATTAATTTTTTAACAGTGAAAAACCAAGAGAGAAATCAAATAAGTGCAAAGTGAAAAATAAAATACCGATACACGGAATGAGATGTATAATATGTTTTATGAGGAGAGAACAGTACTGTTTCATACATGTGAATGCGAGGTACCATTCGAATTCAATGCATTTGACTTTCTTTCTTGGTCCTCGTGTCTTTCATTAAAAGCAGACTGCTCAGCAATCATCTCTGCATTTTCTACATCCTGACTACTTGTAGATCTATCCTTAAATTGAAAAGAATCTGCAAATGATTTGAAACCAAAATTTGTCTCTCAATGTTATCACAACCATGTTAATAAACTTCTTAAAAGTTTAAAAATGATAACTATGCACATATAACACCCACGATTATTTGCTGACTCCTCACTAGGAACTGTTGCATGTTCAGCTGAAGCCAAAGGTACAGCCATTTCTGAAATAGAAAATGTCAACTCCTGATTTGAAGACTCCTGGTCTTTCAATGGAGCCAAGGTGGAATCAGGATTGACAAGCTCCGAAGAAACATTAGAATCCTCACTTGTATGTCTTCCATCATGTTTCACTTCAAATCCATCAGAAACTTGTGGTTGAGAATCATCCCTCTGTAGTATACAAAATACTTTTATTTGCTAAAAAGTTCAAGTCTGTGGCTTGCCATGCAACAAATAAGCTACACAATATTGTTATTACAAAAGTTCACCAAATAAAAAAGTTTCTTTATTAGTCAAAATTTTGTTTTCCAAGAGGGTAGGAACATACATATTCAACACCCAAATGAATATTCTGCAAGTTCCCCCCACTTGAACTTGATTCTATATCTTCACCTGTTCTCTCAACAACAGTTGATACATCCTGAGGTATAATCCTGCAACAAATGTCGACAACAAATGAACATCAACACAGAGTGGCAAATCTGACTACCAAAACAATTAACCATATGCAGCATACAATATTGATTAACAAGAAATTCAATGGGTATCATACCATAAATGATTAACCAGCTAGTTTTACCTTATTCGACCACTATTTTTAAGTGACGAATGCAGGACACGCCTTGAATTTTGAATCCACGGGTGCTTCAATAAAGTCTTTGCATCAGGCCTTAATTGTGCATCCTGCACAATTCAAAGTGTTGTAAAGCATGCAGTACCAACAAGTAGTGGCAGCTTCATCATGGAAACACTAATGAAATTACAAGATGCATATACCACTATCAAACTTTCAATATTACCTTTCGAAAGCACTGATGTAAAAAGTCTTTTAGTCCAGGTGACAGATGCTCAGGTATAGGAGGATGTTCATCCTGGAAAACCATAAGTCAACATAGATAGAAAATCAATTTTTAAAAAAATACATAAATATCTTTGGAAAAATGAAGACAAATACATTAATTGTTGTATTTCCTTTTATGTTGCATTTGATGTGGGGACGTGTTTTATCCCACATGTATTAGGATTGGCGGTTACAATCATTAATGGTGGCGGTTACAATTATCAATGATGATGGTTACAATCATTAATGGTGGCGGTTATAATCATTAATGATAACGGTTACGATCATTAATGTTGGTGTTTTATCCCACATGTATTAGGATTGGGGTTTGGTCCTCATGTTTCTTCATAAATAGAAGGCTTGGGGTAGCCTTTCATTATGTGTGCTTCAAAGTGAAAGCATTGTATCAAGGTTTTACCTTGGAGACGTGAGTCTTGTTGGTGTTGATCTGAGATCTGTTGGAATAACAAATTGTGTGTTTGAAAAGTTGCAAGGACGGCTTGTGTCCTTAAGATTTGAGAAGAATAAAAGGCAGATCAACATTGTTGTGGAAGTAGGGTAAAAGGGGCCCGAACCACGTAACTCTCTGTGTTCTTGTGCTATTTCCTTTTACTGTTTTCATTCTGCTTTCATTCTGTTATCACAGCAAATGTTTGCTAGAGTTTGGAATGTTTTGAGAGTGGTTTATAGTGTTTCTTACAGTGCAATATTTTGCCTCTAATGATTTATTCAGATCTGTAGGGTTTTTTAATAATTTCTCTAGAGCATTTGTAGTGTGTTTTCAGATCTGATTATAACAATATCTGTGTACAAGTTTCCATTAAGAAAATATTTTCATATGATCATGATAGTGTTAAACATAAGTATGCATTATTCTATTTTCAGGTAAATTGCCTTAATAATTTATAGCATACAAAAATAGATGTTGTAAACACAAAACAGTTTATTTCCTAATATATTCAGCAGATTAAATACAGAAACTAAATGATATTATCACCAGAGATTAAAAGGTCATAAAATGTTATAGACTTCAAACATGCATCAACTTTTAAAAAAAAAATCACCTGTACTATTCGGAAAAGAGCTGGCATTGGTTGAAGGTCATAGTAAGGTGGGAAACATGTCAGTAGTTCAATAACAGTGCAACCTACACTCCATATATCAGATGCTGCACTAACACCAGACATCTCAATCACCTGAAATTTATAAGCCATTAAACTTTGAATTTATAGTACTTAAATAAGCATAGTATGCAGAGCTGCATTAGCCTATGACTTGTTACATAGGGTACTTGAGCCCCTAAAAAGAATACGTATAATATTGGTACTTGTGCCTCAATCATAACTCAAACTGACAACTTATTGGTTTGATAAGCTAATGAATCACCAAATGAGCCACCAATTCATTGACCAAGCACTCAAAACAGTCGAATGTTATAAGTGTAGGAACTATAGAGCTTAAAACTTAGACCTTGCTTAAAATCTTGCGGCTGTTGTGTGCTTAAATAGACATGAGGTTCAGAACTGATTTTAGCATATGATTTGTTAAATTTTTAGTGCTACAAACTGAGAACCATTTACTGTGATATATTCAGACGTTGTTTCAGACACTGCAATGGTGAGAACTTTACTATAGGAAGACCATATACTCTTTTCCTTTATGATTAACTGGGGCTTGGATATTTGTATCGGTAGGCGGTGTTTCAGGTAATTATTATTTTTGTAGGAATTTTCTACAGTTCTGCTTATTTAAAGGACCAAACCTCAAATCAATGTCATAAAGCATTATATATCCATCAAAGGCTAAGCATGCAGTGATCCCAGCCTCTAGCAGTTTTCCTGGTGATTTCATTTTGTGTTAAATGTAAAGTTGTGGTGGACTATGGTTTTTCCCCAACCTCTATCTCTTTGTTTGTGCTTTCAATTCTAATTATATGGCTGATTAGTCATTGATATCAGGTTCCAACAATCCCAGAATCTTCTGGTTTTTTGGTGTGTTTATTTTGTACTAAATATTAAATTGTTGTGAGCTATGGTTTTACCCCAACCTCTATCTCTTTGCTGTGCTTTCATTTCCAACTTTATGTTCATAAATGTTATCAAGTTTCTATATATTCAAGTAATATCAAGTTAAGTCTCACACAAGTCCTACAACTTGTCCATGGCCTCCAATAGTTCCATTTTATAAGTTTCAATCCTTAAAGGTGATCCTAAATGTCTTCTCAAGTAAAAGCATGCAACTAATAACTAGATTTACAATACAAGTATCTTGAAAACATCAATCTCTACAATATTTCTTTACATGACACTTCATTAATTGCTTCTCCATGCTCATGAAATCTAATTTCTCAATCAATTCATGTTGCTAAAACAGTAATCAACACAAATTTCTATAAAAAAGTTGGAGGGATAAAAAAATGCATTCCATTTTGTCATGTTACAAGTAATATATGCTAGACCAATGATCACCAACTTAATAATTATTTAAAAAACATTAGGAAAATTACTTATTCTTTCTTGGAACATAATTTTCATAAACGTTGTCAAAAGATATACATTCACCCTACTTGAAGGGAAATCAAAACTATTAAACTTGAGACTCGATATAATAATAACTGTTCTAATGAATATGCATGCCAAAGCTAATAGAACTGCTAAAATTCACAATACCTCAGGTGCCATCCAATAAGGGGTTCCTACAACAGAGTGTGTATTTACATCAGCTTCAGTCAACTTTGTGGCAACACCAAAATCAGCAAGTTTAACCAGCCCCTGGAAACAATATTGAATTATTTTAATATATAAAATAGATTACAACAAAAACACTTCCATAACACATAAATCTGAAAAAAGAACACTGAAAAGAGTACAAAGTAAACAATGGTAATGAGTATTAATTCAAATTAAAAATAAATAAAACATCTAACAACATCCTTATTATAAGCACATTGAACATCAGTAAATCTTCCAGGTCGGGTAGAGTGCTGTCTCTGTCTATCTCATAATTGTATTTCAACAGTTGTAAAAGGTCTTCTTTATAAACATATGTTTGGGCATTTCATATTTTGAAATGATTCTCATAACAACTTATACATTACCTACATCGTTAAAAAAACTAACAATACAAGTTTTTTAAAAATAATTAAAAATCTAGATTTTTTATAACCAGTATTATAACAGATAATAAAATACAAATTGTTATATCATTTTTTTCCTTGGAAACTATATTGCAAGTAGTTTAACAAAGCATAAATTCAGTGAACCAAACTTGCACTCATACAGGAGAATATACCTCTTTTGTTGTCAAAATATTTGCACCTTTGATATCTCTATGAATAACACCTTGTTCATGAAGATAAACCAAACCCTCCAAAACCTGATGAATAGAATGAAATTTGTTTCCACATTCAATAAAAACGCACTCGAAAACATTAATATTAACACACATTCTTAACTTTTGCATAGAATCATAGAAACCTGTGCAATGTAAAATGCTACTAAAGATTCAGGGAAAGCTCCAAATTTATTTGGCTTAACAATGCTTGCAAGAGAACCATTTTCAACATATCTGCAATCAATTCAACCAGGGTAAGCATCAGCTAACAAACTTTCAGAACTGCTTCTCATCTAAAGCAACTAATCACTGACATGGTTGGAAAGCATGAAATTGAAAACCAATCATATTGTACATTTTTAACAGAAAATAAGATAACTTCATTAATAGTAAGGATGATGTTCATCCAACAATTTCTTGACATATCTTAGACATTAACCAGAGTAGATCACTAAAATCATAATATTTGTAAGCATATCTAATACAGAAACTTTGAAAGGGCTAACAATAACACTACATATACAGAAGTAACAATTATGCTGTAAATAGGTTTAATATTTCAAATTTGTTTCCAGAAAAAAAAATGTCTAATAAAAGGAACAGAAAGTCTCCAAATAATAAATGCAACCAATTTCAAAGTAAACTTAACAATACAGACCAAATTTGGTAAAACTAAACAAAACACATAAAAAATAGGCGAAGAGATGCAAAAGAGGTTGGAAGTTTTGTTGTCTCCTAATATCTCAATTGCTATGATCAACTTAGTTAGAGTACATATAACAGAAAGACATGTACCCAAAGGACTTCGGAATGTACAGAGATTTTTTCAAACAGGAGAAAATCTATGCACTGTACAATTCTTTTATATATGTATGTAGTTCAAAAACTAAACTGTTTAGAAAGAAAAAACAGATGGATTTTTTTATTAATATATCTACATTAATGCCTAAGTTTTCGGCTGCTTCTTTTAGAATTCAGCTTCTAAATTGAATTCCCAAAGAACGGAAAATGGAATTCAGTTTAAATAATAGAATTTCAATATGGCATTTTATTAAAACAGTTTACATTTCAATGTGCTATCATTCACATGCAGTTGTATATAATTACAGCATATGGCTCATTGGAATTAAAGATTATTGTTTCAGGCCTGACCATAATATTGTACCAACAGCTCGGTGGAAACTCAAAAGCTTATCAACTAATAGGTTATTAGTTTGAATTCCACTTGTAGCATATGGTTAGCTTAAGTGAGTCAGTTAAGTTATACTATTTTGTGATTAGCTAATTTTATTTTTGGCAATTTGAAGGATTTATTTTAAAAACTGAAAGTGTGAATTTTAGTTCCAGAGGTTTTGGCTAAGTATTTTTTTTTTTTTCATTAGACTACAATATAACTTGCATGCTACAGGTCACAGATTCAATCTAAACAGGTTATACTAAAATATACAGGAACGGTGGAAAAGAAATAGTTCAACCTGAATACTGCTCAATAGATTCACAGGGTCCCATAAGCTCCACATGGATATGATAAAATGAATTACATATTGCTTTGTAGGTTGTTATTATAGTACACAGGACATAAGACAGGCTCAAAAGAACTTAGTGAGTCAGGTGCCAAAAAATTAATTGTGTAAATGTCACATGCAATAAAAAGACAAATATTGAATATCTTTGTTGTCATCTAAAAGATGTAGGGCCATCAAAAAACTTACTCAAGAATGATATATAGATAAATCTTTGTTTTGATTGAACCACGGTACTGAACAATGTTTTTATGATTAAGGTTCTGCAAAATCCATAAAATATTTTTCTTAGAGCAATTAATACCCATCAACATTTCAAGTTTTACAGAATTCAATGATGCAAATTAAAACTTGAGTATAAAACATCAATCCTATAAAGAAAAAATATACCCAACTATTGTAACTAAGAAGTAAAGTAACATTTAATCTTATCTGAGAAACAATCATCACCTTTAATAGATCAATCTCTTGCTGAAGGCACCACAGAATCAAACAGCAACAATTTCAACATGTTTGGCATAAAGGACTCATCAGTATCAAACATTTAAGATAATACAAATGTACTGGACTTTAATTAAACAGTTTGCAAAATTAACATATACATGATGTGCCCAGTATAAATAAATAAATACATAAAATTATCTGGGCATAGTGACTGCAACTGCACTAAAATCAATTACTTTCTTAACAGCCTACAAAAGACACTCTGTACACAACATTAGCTACAATTAAATGGAGCATGTTGTTACTTCCGCTGGGTCAGCTGTTCAATTGTTTTGGTTGGGAATGATGTGTATCAAGAAGTTCTTCACATTAATTAATATGAAAGCATGTATAAAAGTTTGCATGTCATTGAACTTTTCAGGTAATTTGGTGTATAGCAATAAATGTTACCACCTCATACAGTGTCTATACAAACTGTGAAGGTAGATATTCAACCCTAAAGTTTAAAATAGCTCAAACTTATTGAAAAATGAATGGGGATAGCTTCCTTTAGACATGTGCCTTTGAAGGAAGTCAAAAATTAATGTGATCACTCGTATTTTGAAAGACCTTAACATCTATTGCATTCCTCTTATTTGGCCATGTAAAATTTAATAATACACTCATTTTAAATTTTGTTGTTAATAGATCATGTATTTCTTAATAGGTTATCATCATCTTGGTGCCTTTATCCTATCTATGATGCACTGATGGTTAAGATAGGTGAAGGATTTGACAATGACATACTATGGCTAGCTATCTACCTGATGGCATAATTCCTAAATATATACTTTTACTATACCACAGGTAGCACATGTCTCAGCATATCCCTTGGAATTGAAGCTGTGGTTTGCAAACCACAAGCCACATGCTCTAACCAAATGAGTAATGCTTCACTGACCTATTTCTTTATTTGTACTTGCTGAATATTAAATGCTAAATACAGTGGCCTAAATGTACCAAGTCATGAGTCAATCTATACTAATAGTATATTTCTCAGGTACGATAACAGTTAGCCCTTAGAAACCTCAAACCAAATCAAATGTTTCAATGCATGTAATCTACTGGCAATTATTTCATTTAAATTGCACCAAGGATACTTCATTTGAGTAAAATTTATAATAATTTTATTTTAAAGAAACTGAAATTTTCCTTTTAAAAATTTAGGGCTAGGCATAACCATTAAGGCAATTTCTTTTCATCTTTAACAATGAATAAACTATGATTTTTTTCTTCCTCAATGTTTTTTCAACTTAAACATGGAAGCTTCCTAAATTTCATTTTCTAATACATTTTTTGTTGCAAACAAATTTTCAAAACTATGCCAAATTTGGGCTTAACTCTTAAACTACAATACCCAATCATCCAAAATAAAATTAAATTTAAAATGCACATATTAATCATGTGTAAAGCAAAAAGACATCATTATGAAACTGAACTATTGCATGACTACACTCAATTGATTAGATGAAGTATCCTCAACATAAAACTAGTTTAGCTGTGTACTTATGATATATTTCTATTATTTTACCAATAGTGTTTTTTATATTTTTCAAATTAAAAATTCTCAAATTGAGTCACTGATAATTGATTGTTCAAGGACAAATTCCAGGTTACAAAGTAGTCAGACTCTTGTAAATAATAATTCCCTGAAAAAGTTCATCTCTTATCACAGCGTTATGATGATAATTATTTATTTACCATGGCAAAGTCCAGCAAAAGAAAAAAAAACGTGACCAGGAGAGCTCCCCCTCACCATTACAACAATAAAATTATTTTACCGTGACAGAACAGAGAAGGAGTCTCCAGGATGGGGCTGGTAATAAATAACGGAAAGCAAAAAAGTTAAAAGATTCCTTACGTGTAAACCGCAAGTTTAATTTTAGACATTATTTACGTGACCTTGTATCTAATAATTCCTTTTTGGGTCCAAAAGTACTGTCTAATAGATCCTTCTTGGGTCCATGGATGTAATAAAATCTCCAGTTTCACTTTCACTATCATAATTCCCTAAAAGGCAATTTAATACTATAACAAAATAAAATGTACTCAAAACAGTTAATATCAACATATAGCAAAATCATGTTCAAGTCAAAAATAGGTCTTGGTGATAGAAACCACTAATTGAAAATTCAATATCAGAACTAATGAAGGCTAATAGCTAAGATTCTGGAAGAACAATATGCTCCATTAACTAATAGTTCCCCTAAATAAAACATGTTTTTCCACTTTCAAGTTCATATTATATTCTTTTATATTTATTTGGCGATATGCTTCTAGCTCTCCCTAATGGATATAATTTTGAAGTTAATAAAGGTGGTGATTTAAACAGATGTTAATCAAGTTAGATCTTAAAATTGTTGCCATAACATTACGTTTTTGTTCACTTGAATATGTCATTCATTGAATGAGCATAGGTATACACCGATATCTTTTCTTAAAAACCTTACACCACTAGTAATGTAGTCTCTACATTTTTATCCCAATTTTACATTATGTGTGTGCTCCTATTCATGTTTTCAGAATCTTACAATTATCTGATTCCTACAGATGTTTTTTAAATAAAAACTAGATATAAATTGCTTTAGATATTAAACATAAAACATTGATTAATAATAAAATTGGAAACAAATATCATAGAATAATCCACATTTCTAACCATGATGCTGTTGAGATCTTCCTGAGGAATATTCTCGAGAGAGACTTGCTTAATTGCAACAAAGTCACCATTTTCCAAATCCAACCCCATATAAACTCGTCCATAAGCTCCTTTTCCAATCTCATCTCCCAAAAGCTGCACATGAACCCCAAAATTTTTAGATTCTTTCCATCATAATATTTTTTCGGTTATAAGCTAGAGAACAAGTGACCAGGTATATGAAAGGTTGTGGGTTTGATTTTCATCACTTGTATTTCGAATTTCCTTAAAAAAAAGGAACAAAAAATACTAGAGAACTCTATAATGCTTGCATGATTTTTAGGAGAAACATTGCCTTCGTTTATTAACAGATTAAAAAATGGCTATTACCTATGTTTCTTTTAACGCTTCTCACTAGCTGCTACTAAAGTGCCTTTGATAAAAAATATTCTTGATTCTAAACACATTGAATTTCACTATTAATTGTTGTTGAAGTTGAACCACATTCATTTCTGTTTCACTTTCATTTAAAAATGTGCCTCCAATTAGCTACTATGCTGACTTCAAAGAAAACTTTTCTCATGGTCAAATCAAAAATAACTTTATTGTGTATACTTGTCTCCATGGCAATTCCTAATGAGAAATTTGCAAAATTATTATCAGTTAATTAACTGCAATAGCTTTACAATTATCAACAATGTCTTTCTCAACACTCATTTTTTTGCTATCACCTTTAACAATGATGATAAAAGAGAGCATTACGAATGAAAAAATAAAAATTTATTGCCAGAAAATGTCAATTCCAATTATGCCTAGGCAGTCCAATGTGCAGCATAATTTGAATCAACACATGGCTCACAGAAAAATTGTTGATAGAATACATTTTATGAATTCAAAATTTTATATTATACCCAAGTCATCTACTAGTCAATGACGCTTGGCTCAAATGGTTAAAGAAGGTGGCTTTTGGCTGTCCAGGTCACAAGTTCAATTCCTTAAAAGGTTAGCCAATAGTTGATGTTGTTGGAAAGTAGGCAAACATAACGATGAAGATGATATATGTCATTAACTAACTAGTATTAGAATTTCACAAGGTAACGTACCTTTTGGACAGACGAATTGAAATTTCATACAATTCACCATATGCATAATAGAACTTATCAAGAAATACTGGAATGCCCCTAAATTGTTGGTTTCCATAACATATATTTTGTGCTCAGAAATTACAACTCTCATTCTTTGTATACTTCCGTATTACTGAAAACGGAAACTCAATCTATACTTCTCATTCATAGCAGCTTTAACGAATAAGCAGAAGCCATGTTCTTGACGCCATAACCAATTAAACGACAAAACTATGTATCATTAACACAACATGCTACATCTACAAACTTGCATATTCGTGTATGAAATTGCACGCTTATTACAATTTGAAAGTACATTAGTATGGGCTGTTTGCGACATTGGAAAAAAAAAACTTATGCCTTGACAACTTGCAGGATTATATAGAAAATAATCTAAGAATAGCTAAACATAAGTTGTTTATGTAAGCTTGCACGTCTATTTATACACGATCTAAAAATACGTAAATACATGTCATTTGCGATACAAAATAGGATGCATTAACTAAGCCAATGCCATCCAAACTTGAACTTTTATACAAAAATATGATCCGAGAACACATAAACATCCGCTGTTCCCAGCAAATTCGCACATCTATTTGCGAACGATCTCAAAAAATACATTAACATACGCAGTTTGCAACAGAACATAGAAGCATTAACCAAACTTGCAAAAATCACACATTTACGCGTAACCTAACTTACGTATTTATTATTAAGAGTCTTGGAGGAGCGAAACTGTGCAGCAGTGGTATTCCGCGACATGGTTCCTAAACTCCAACTCGGTCCGGCAACAAGGCAACGCTCTTAACTCATGCCGAAGGGTTTCTGCAAAGGCGAAAACACAAGTCCAATGTCGCGGGCCTCGAGTTTCGCCACTGCCGTTTCTGACGAAGTTGAGTTGAGTTGAGCTGAGCTGAGTTGGCTTGGCACTGCTGCACCAAAAAAGGTGTTCAGAATTTTTCGGAGTTCCGGAAAGGGCTCTCTCGCCTTTGCCTGCGCGCGTAGCAAGGGTTCGCAAATGTCGGATAAAAATAATGACAATGCGCACACGCAAGTATTTTTTCTGACGCGAAGACCTGTTTTTCTTTTTCTTTTTTCACAGATACTGTGCTGCTGCTGCAGCAGCAGCAGCGACAGAATAGTATTCCAGTTTTGATCTTGATGTCACGCAGGTCTGGTCTGGTCTGGCCTGGCCTGGCAACAGCAATGGTAAGGGAAGTGGCTTTGTTGAGGTTTTAGAGAAATGTATGGCGTCAAGTGCAGGATCATGATCATCAGTTGTTGACAATACCAAGCGGCTTCAGTGTGAGCATGAGCTGGATCCCTCCATACGGCCACCAGGGGCCAGTAAGGTTTAGTTTTGGGATTGTTCTTGCGCCTGCCTGGTAAACCGTTTTGTAAACGGGGAATCCCGTAATTTCTTATGCAATGTCTGTGCTGAATCATTTTGTAAATAAGATTCGCATGCCAGTTGAAGGGATTTTTGTTTTTTTTTTTTACGATTGTTTTGTTGGGTATATTCAAGAGTGGTGCAAACTTTGGAAACATGTTTTTCTCTATTTTTCTTTTTGAGCGGTGCGGTCAAGAGAGGTGAAAACTTTGGAAAAAATGTTTAATTCTCGAATGATCCTTGCACTTAGAAAGAAAGTTTGGGGTCACTTTTACGAAATAATGAAGACCTTACGTTAGCGCTTGGTGATTATTGTCTTTTTTTATTAATATATATTTGAGAGGTGGAATCTTTGAAGATGAGGATGAAAGGTTTGACGAAATGTCGAATGGGTAGCAGCTAAAGATGCTTGGAACACCGTTGGCTTGTGGGACATATGCTTTTGCTGTTATGAGTGTGGGATTTTATATTATTAAATAACTTTTTAACGTGAATTGTTACGAGAGCCTAAGATTGTATGTAATATGTTGTAAATCCAAGTTGTGCTTGGTACATTATTGTGTTTTACCTTTGTTCCATGAGTGTTGCATTCACTTTATGTCCTTGAAGTGCTTATGTTCTGACATTCTAGGTTGTCCTCGTGTTGGTTTTACGTTGTCCTCATATGTTAAGTTCTTTTATGGCATTAATGGATAGGGTAGGTTGTGGCCATTTTGGTTCTATGTTGTCCTCGTATGTTAAGGTTTTTTATGGTATTATTAGATAGGCACTAACGTTTCGGAGTTATGTATGTGTATGATCACTTATGCCTGTGCATGATCATACACTTATGTATGCTTTCATGCATGAGTTGGAAACCCTCACATTTGGTGGCAAAACACCTTTCACATTAATTGTCATGTGTGTGACTTTGCATGATCGTTAGATTACTTTGAAATTTGGCATGTAGAGGATAATTGTGATTGCTTGAATGAATAGGCAAAGGCATGTTTGATTGCTCAAATCAAATAGTGCTTGTATCAACATGGATGTTGCTTGTGTGTATGTGTTCACCAGATACATGTAATTAGTATTATGAGTATATGGTTAGCAAAATAGCATTGTTGGTTGAAATTTAGAACAAAACAAAGAAATTATTCAAAAGCTAACAACCCTTGAGGAGAAGATTAAGGGGGAAAAGGAGATTAATACTACTCCAAAAGATAATAAATATATTTGATATAAATTGTGTAGGGAATTGCAGGATATTAATATTCCTAGAGAACCTCTATCTATTATTCAAACGTTGTATAGTTCAATACAAATTAAGTTCTTTAATAATAACACATGGAACAAATTTATTCTAAATAACAATATTATGTTGAAGCAATGATGTCTACTTTTACCCACTTTATTTGATATCTTCATTGATAAATTAGAAGAATGGATCTTCTCTATTACATTGAATTCTAATAAGGTTGCAAGTTTTCCTCTAAATATTTTAATATTTGCTAATAATTTAGTTCTTATAGCAAAAACTAAAGTTCAAATAAAATGTATGCTTCAAATTCTAGATGACTTTTGCATTGTCTTAAGGATGAAAGTCAATGTTAGGTTAGAGAAAATTGAAATTGTCTCCTCATATACATATTTAGACATTTTAATTTCAAATAGATATTCTTGGCAAGATTGTATTGCTCAAAGGGTTTGAAAAATATGCATACTTTATATTTAATTCATAGCAAATGTGTACAAAAATAGATTTGGGCATGGGATGTTCGCAAGCAAATGTACAATCAACTTGTTCATCTAGTTCTATTATACAATTGTGAAGCTTAGGGACCTAATTTACCTACAACATAATGGAAATGTTTGGAATATCTCAACAAATAATTTTATTGTAGGGACTTCAGGTAAAGGCTCAAACTCCATATGATATTTTATTAGTAGAAGTAGCTATGCGACCGATAGAAATTGCAGCTCTTCAAAAAATTTTACAATTTTATAAAAAGATGCTTGCTAGGCCAAATGTCCACCCGTCCGTATAAGTTTATAAGGTCACTTAGGAAAAAGGATGGTTCAATGATGGGAAAAAATGACTTCAAAATGGAATATTGAAGATCAAGATTGAAATGTAAGCTTTAAGAATTTAAAAATAAGAATTACACAGAAGGCATTGAAGTACAAGTGGTAACAACGATGTGGCAAAAAGCAATTTTATGTATAGCAAATTAGAGGAAAATCCTTAACAAAAAATACCTACTTATTGATCTACTACTATTTCTAAACAAAGTAAGTTGACAATCACACATGCTTGTGTGGGATATCACTATATTTTAATTGAAACAAGAAGATGGATTAATCTTCAAAGAGAAGAATGCATCTATAGATTTTGTATACATGTAGTAGTGAAAGATGAAGAACATATATTTTTGCATTGTCCCTTCTTTAATGCTCGGGACTTAAATATAGTATTTAGGGAACAACTTTGCCACATTTGTTTTCACTAAGGGTGTCAATTTTGGGCCATTTTATTAATGAGATGTTCAAGACACATCATGACTATACTAAAGACTTGTAATAAAAAAGTTTGGTTCTATAGACCCTATGTGGTCTCACAATGATGTAATTAAGCATTTCCATTTTCATATTTTGCTAAACTCAATAGTACTTGAAGACAAAGTTGAGGAAAATAAAAGTAAGCCTAAACTTGAAGCATAAGGCCTACAATCATAGAAACTTTAAAAGAGAAAAATAAAAAAAGGGCCGAGAAAAAAAATTTCAATTCATAAGTATCCCATACAGTATGAAATGAATAAGGTTTATAGGGTGATAAGTGAACAACCTAAAAAATCCAACATGTAATCATTAAGTTTCATAACATGGAAAACAAAGAACATATTTGAAGATACCAAAGCCACTTGAAGAAAAGTAAGGATAGGTTCACAACAAACAAAAATTATTCAATGGTAACATAATGTCAACAATTTAGACATTGTTCAACATTACAGCTAGATGTAACATTTTGCAGATGACACTATTAATAAAATAAGTCAACAACTATTAGACTTGATGACAACTTTTGATCTTCTCATCTTCAATGGCCTTGCTAGATTTCCACAATCCTCATCATTTACTTTCACTAGACCTCATGGTAACTCTTACATTGATTTGTTTTCATGTTCTTATGAAGACATTGAATCTAACAAGGAGTTAAAAGTTGAAGAAGATTTAGTGTAGTATTTTTGTCATCATTTAGAGTTTTTATTGTAAATTAAAACTTTTTCTTAGATAACAAAAAATAAGAACAAAAAAATTTTCCAGCATAGAGTCACCCTAGAAGTTAAGAAAGAATAAATGGGTATACAACATAATAAATGGAATCTTGAATGACAACATAAGAAGCTTAAACAAACTTTACTTACAATAGCTAAGTAATTTATTATGCATCCATAACAATAAGGTGTTCATAATACTTCCTTTAATAAGCTTTGCATGCAAGCTAGACTAATTATCAAGAATGTGAATAAGAAATACAAATAAAGTTTAATTAAGAAATATAAATGCTTGATTAGAACCAAGAGGAAAAAAGTTATCAAGAGTAGTAAGAATATTTTGATTACACCATTAAAGAGGAGCCTAGACAATTTTGGCAACATTTTTGTTATAAAGTTTCTTCATCATTTATTTTTTCTTTTCAAGATATTTGCTCGTTTTACAATAAACTATTTGTAGGAGAAGGTGATAATTCTACTACTATTGTAATGTAAGGACCTCTCCAATTTACTCTTGAGGAAGTCACAAAGGGTATTAAGAAGCTAGCATTTGGCAAGTGAGAAGAACTTGGTATTCATAGAGAATTTTAGAATAGATTAAATTTATTAATGGATCAAGGATTAAATTAACATTGGAAAACAATCAAGGCTATCTTGTTATATAAAAGGGATATTAAAATAATTCGAACAATTATTGAATGATCATTATCAGTAATATTTTTGCTAACTTGGTGGGCATTTAACCAGGAGCAGAGTTTGTTAAAAAGCCATAAAAAAGTTTTAAATTATGTTAGTGATTTTGCAAAAGTATATGATTTAGTGATGGTAAGGTGCTTGTGTCTTAAGTCGTAAGACCTAGGTTTGCACCTAGGTAGAGCCACTTAAAAGAGGTTAGGCTTTTACTTATTCACTACTCTCCTAGGACCCCACATTGGCAATATGAGCAGTAAGCCTCAGGATGATGATCCTTTATATGATTTAGTAGTTTGCACAAAGCTATGGTTGCACTTGCATAAAATTGGTCTCCCTTCAAAATTGGTTACATCAACTCAAAGATTGTATGAAGAAGTGATTATTGAAATTAAAGATAGTAATTTTAATTTTAATTTAGAGAAATAATTTTAATTTTAGAGCAAAACTAGAGTTAAGCAAGGTTGTCCAATTTATTCAACTCTATTTGGTATTTTTATTGATAAAATGCAAAAATGGTTATGCAACAAGTAAGATAATCATGCTATTAAAATTAGATCCTAGGTAGTGAATCTTATTTTGTATGTAAATGATACCACCTTATCTTCACTATTGCAAAAGGTATGCAAAATATGTTGCAAATTTTAGAAAATTATTGTCACTCATCTAATTTTTGAGTAAATATGCATAAAACCAAATTGATAGTCGGGATATAAAAAATACCTATTATAACTTCCATTTTGGAGGTGCCAATATGCAAATATTAGATTCTTTCAAATATTTAGATCTCATTTATATGAACAATTACATATGGTGGAAATGCAACAAAGAAAATTTAGTAGGAGGCTTCAAGTCTTTGTATGTTTTCTAAAGCAAGTGCAAGGATTTAGGATTTTGGGCTTGGAAGGTCAAAAAACAAAATTTTCATACTATCATCTATCCTATTATATCGTATAAATGTGTTGTTTGGGAACCTAAACTCAATGCTAAACTTTGAAAAATATTGAAATGATGCTAAAAAAACCCTTCTTCTCAATGAGTTAAAGGTAAAGATGTAAAAACCTTCCTTAATATTATTATGTGAATGTGATTTATTATCTTTAGAGGCAAAATTCTGATAGTAATTCATTATATAGACTCATAGCTTGCATATCTCGAGGCAAGACAAATTATCTAAAGCAATTCTTAAGGACTAACGAGACCGCAATTGGTATTTTTAGGGAATACAATGATTAAGAAAATGATATATCTCTTTGGAGAAAGTATAGCAAAATCCTAAACATAATCACCAACTAGTCAAGGATAAGATTTTAAGTGGTCTAATGTAAAAAGGAATAAACAGTTTTATTTAAATCACATTAGATCTAATAAACTAGATGTAGAAGTTCATTATCTCTTAGTTGCTATTCTAATCCGGTATCAAAGTGTCATCAGCAAGCTTTGCTTTAAGTTCACATCTTAGAATTAAAGTAGAAGATGGATTTAACTCTCATAAGAAGAGCATACTGGTAGGCTATTTAAGTTAGGAGTTTTTGAAGATGACTTGCATGTTTTTCTTTTTGGTACTATCACAACATTATAATATTAGAGCCAAAAACTTATATGATTTATTTTTGTTGTTCCCATTGGTGCTTGGTTAGTTTCTAGAGTCTATCTTTATTTTTAATGAAAATTTTTAGAGTTTCAATGCCCTCCATTCCTCCTCCTTCAACTATGGATGTTAAAATAACAATAGAAAAGGATGTATCAAATGATTCGTGCACAAATATAATAATTCATCTACACAAAATCAACTAATTTTAGTAATTATGATTTCAGTAGATTTAATATTAATTTGTAAGGTGTTTTTGTTTTGCAAGATTACCAAGAAATCCTTGGATGTTAATCAAGCTAAGAGCTCTCTCATTAAAACTTGGCTTTCATGGCTAGAAATCCAAGATAAAAACCATAAAGAAATTTTTAAATATCTTAAAGAAAATAATCATTTACCTTCCATTAGGAAAATTCATGATAAACATGCTTTCCTCCATGAGTTAGAGGAAATTACAAAATATATTCCAATGCATTTTAAGAGAATCTTTTCTCATAAGGCTTTGATGAGAATGCCATCTAAGTAGTTACTTCCCATATTCCTTGCTTGGTAAAACTTGAACATAATCAACTAATTGATGCAAATATATCATTAGATGGCTTAAAGGTTGCATGTTTTAGCATGGCTAATGGTGAAGCTCTTAGTTTTAATGGTTATCCTAGCGAATTTTTAAAATGTCATTAGAACCTAATTACTACTAATCTTCATTATTTTATTATGGAAGACCTTTCCAAGGGTTGTTTGGGTAGTTATTCAAATAAAGGAGTTATCTAATTTATTCTAAAAGAAAGAGACTTATGTTATATTATTGATGAATGACTTCTTACTCTACAAAATACTATTTATAAAATTTTAGCTAAGTGTCTTGTTAAAAGCCTACAAATTATTCTTCTAGATATTTTTTAACCAGAATAATCAAGATTTGGTAAAAACACTTATATTCTTAGTAATGTTTGTCATTGTTTGGGAAGGCATGCAATGCACAAAAGACACTAATCAAAATATTTATTTTATTAAACTTGACTATGCTAAAGCCTATGATCAAATCAACTTGAGTTTTATTATTGGTTGCATCCATAGGGTTGGTTTCAATTGTGATGAGTGGCGAGGTACCCCTACACTCAACCATACAAATACGAGCATTCACGCACAATCTGGTCGAACTCCGCAAATGGACTAGTTGTGGTATCTAGATAGTTACACATTGATTGCAGTTCACTATCTTCCCACCTGGACTAGTATTTGCTTTGTCACGTATGGTTTAGTCCAGAGTGAGGTGTATGATATGATCCTAAACTAGTGCTACTCCTAGAGGTAATGGAAAATAACTTTGTTTTAAGCTAAGAGGGAGTGGGAGAAGAGAATCTAAGCTAGCCTAAGTGCGATGAGCATCCACCCTTAATCATTTGTACACATATTGGACCTCGTGTACTACTTCTGGGATTACCAAGCGTATATTACTTGAGCACTCCTAGATATGCTACTGGGTTACCAAGTAGTCACACTTGAATGCTTGTGATTAAGTTGTACTCATTCAGCGTTTAATAATAGGGATAGTAAATGAGGGTAAAGAAATATTAATTAAGAATACAATAAATAACAATAACAGTTAAGCAATGAAAACTAAGTGAATGCTGCAATGATGAAGTAATCTTGATCTTTATTGCCGGTCATGTGCGTGTTCAAGTACGTCACACTCAAATAAAGGTTCTGTACAATTACAATCATCACACTACGGGCATGCACTAGGGAAAGAATTGAGATGAACTAAAAATGAACAAAAAGATTCTATTACTATACTTACTAATGAGATGCGATATCGCATAAGCTGCGATATCGCGTCGTCCCCTGCGATATCGCGTACGCGATATCGCGATCCGTCGCCAAATCTATAAATAAGAGGTGGCACTCCCCTTATTTCCCATCTTGGTCTAGAAGTAGGGAAACTCTGGCAGTTTGATCACTCCAGAGATAGATTATTTTTCGTGTGCCCACAGTAGGAGTCCTAAAGTGAACGGATCTTTATTCGAGCAACATTGTACTTGAACACAAGTTGTGTACGGCAATAAAGACGAACTTCCTGGATAAACCTTGCTGTACATGGAATAGGATTTTATTTATTATTTTCTCTCTCACCCTTAAACTGCTAGAATGCGGTATGAGTACAACTTGATTACGAGCATCCAAGGATGTGTACGGTTAGTCAAGGAATTGGCAGCTCATCGCATGCGATATGAGTACGACTTGATTACGTGCATCCAAGGATGTGTACGGTTAGTCAAGGAATTGGCAGCTCATCGCATGCGATATGAGTACGACTTGATTACGAGCATCTAGTATGACTACTTGGTAACCCAGTGGCGTATCCAGGATCTACGCTTGGTAATCCAAGTGGTAGTCGAACACCCCGATGTGTACGGTTAGTCAAGGAATCGACCACTCATCGCACTTAGGCTAGATAGATTCTCTCAACCCTTTCCTCCTAGTTAAGTGCGATATCACATAGGCGATATTGCATACGCGATTTCGCGGCCTGGCTAGCGATATCAGATGCACGATATTGTGACTCTTGTGTGGACCTATAAATACACATGATGAGTGGCGAGGTACCCCTACACTCAACCATATGAATATGAGCATTTCACGCATGATCTGGTCGAACTCCGCAAACGGGCTAATTATGGTATCTAGATAGTTACTCATTGATCACAGTTCGCTATCTTCCCACCTAGACTAGTATTTGCTTTGTCACGTATGGTTTAGTCTAGAGTGAGGTGTATGATGTGTTCCTAGACTAGTGCTACTCCTAGAGGCAATGGAAAGTAACTTTAATTAAGCTAGGAGGAAAAAGGGAGAGAGAATCTAAACTAGCCTATGTGCGATGAGCATCCATTCCTTACTCATCCGTACACATCTTGGACCTTGTGCACAACTACCACTGGGATTACTGAGCGCATGTCCTAGGTATGCTATTGGGATACCAAGTAGTCACACTTAAATGCTCGTGATTAAGTCGTACTCATTCCGCGTTTAAGGAGTTTAGGGTGAAGAGATATTAACTACAAAAGCAATAAATAACAATAATAATTAAATAATTAAACTAAGTGAATGCTACAATGATGAAGTAATCTCAATCTTTATTTTTGGTCATGTGTGTGTTCAAGTATGTAACACTCGAATGAACGTGCTGTACAATTACAATCATCACACTGTGGGCATGCATTGGGGGAAAATGGGTTGAGAAGAACTAAAAATGAAAACTAACTTCTAACTAAACTACTGACTAACTCTAAAAACTGACCCTCAACTCCTTGCGCCTACATGTGTATTTATAGGCCTGCACAGGAGTCACGATATCGTGCATCCAATATCACTAGCCAGGTTGCGATATTGCGTACGCGATATCGTGGGTCCGATATCAGAGCCTAATGATTCACAATTCATCACTTACTCTCACTTATCGTGCGTCCAAAGGTGTATTTATAGGCTTACATAGGAGTCGCGATATCGTGTATCCAATATTGTTATCCAGGTCATGATATCGCGTACCCGATATCGTGGATCCGATATCGAGGGTCCAATATCGAGGGTCCGATATCAAGGGTCTGATGTCAAGGGTCGGATATCAAGGGTCTGATATCAAGGGTCTGATGTCAAGGGTCGGATATCAAGGGTTCAATGTCAAGGGTCCGATATCAGCACTTGGCAAACCATGATTCATCAAGTTGTAAATTTATAAATATGATATGTTATATTTTTACTAATACCAATGCTTGTATTTCGAGAACAATAGATATAAGTGACTCATTTTGCATTAGTAGTTCTATCAATCAAGGTTATCCTCTAACATGTTATTTATTTATACTTACTACTAATTTTCTTTGTCATGCCCTTCATTATGACAAGAAAAAATGGTTTAATTAATGGTATTATTATTTCATGCATTATAAATAGCTCCTAAATATGTACTTTGCTAATCAATTTTTTTATAGTAAGAATAGAACAACTTTCTTTGATACATTTATTCAATTATATTAACAAATATTGTAAGTTATATGGATCAAAAATAAATTAGTAAAATTCCTATGTTTTTAGTAATGAAAACAATTACTCTTTGTTACGTAGTAAAAATTTGAAAAACATTTGGAAAAAATAATATTGTTAAAGTGTTCAACATTCCTTATTCTTTTGGGGGTAATTCAACATGTCTTTGGGATTTTACTTTGAAGAAGAAAATAAATTTAGAAACTAGATAAAAAAGCTTAATATGTAAGGTAAATATTTAGTTTGTAAATCTATGTTACTTATCACTCATTTTTATTATTCTTCTTATTAGGCTCCTTCAATACTTTATTGGGTTAAGTTGGAAATTTTCATTAGGAATTTTTTGTTGAGTAGAAAGGATAAAAAGAAAGGCTTTTATAGGATTGCTTGGCATTTTTGTACTTGACCAAAAAAGGAAGAAGGATTAGTCTTCTTAACACCTATTATTAAAATCTAACTTTAGATACCAAATGGGTTGCTAACTCTTTTAATTATAATGAGGTGTGCAAGATTATTTTTCTCAAGAGACTTGAGCAAGTTTTTTCTAGAAATTTTTTTAGCAGGGTTCCTCTATTCATAATTAGCTTTTATGTCCTATTCTTGTTTTACCACAAAGTTCCTTTGTTACTAGGTAGATCTAGAAAGCTTGACAACATTTTAGTAAGTTCTAGCATTTTAGCAAAATAATAATTTCCATTAATGCCCATGAATGATATCTCTCCATGGTGGTTGCCTATTCATGGTCTACCTCTTGCTATTCTAAGACCTTAATTAGCTTATTGTTGGATCCAACAAGCCATTATTTCTTTATCCTTAGTACACTCATAGAATTAATGGATGACTTGGTTTGAATATGAAGCTATTCATAGTATTTCTAATTAAATGAGAAATACTAAAAAGTATCATTCAAGATCTTGAAGGTTCTATTGCTTCTTCACCCATATTTGAATCTATTTTTTTGGTCTTAAATGGATTGATGATTACTCTTTCTTTTCTTGTAACACTAGCAAAGCATACTTTGTTCTAAACTTAGGAGTTTTTGTAATAAATTTTGGTCACATGATGATTCTAAAAGGTGCTGGCATACTAGAGTTCAAAGACTTTATAAGCTTTCTTGCCTTCTAAAAAGTAAGCATTTTATATGGTATCTTCTTTAGCAAGGTCTTCCTAATAGATGACATCTCATGTACTTGGATGTGCTAGAACCTAAATGTATGATACACAAATTAGTAGACAAGTTTCTTCATTCTTTTTATTATTTTGTTTTTTCTATGCATGCTTGGAATTAAGCCTATCTTATTATTAATGATTTCTTTCCTTATTGGAAAGAAGCTCTTCTTGGAGATACTTTCCTTTTTCTAAGGAGTTGCTTTCTATCTAGAGGTGCTTGCATCCTTGCATTTTGCATGCTATGGAGAAAAATAGATGTGATACTTTTCACAATCATGTAGTTATCTATGATAAGTTCATTATGCTAAAAAAAATCCACATTATTCAACTTGTTATTTTTTCAAGTCAAGTTTAAAGTTGGTAGTGCTTTACTGAAAGTTAATAATCTTCTTTAGTTAATGAAATCTTGAACCAGTAGTGTTGTTAGAAACTTTGATTAGCTTATGCTTAAGCATTAGTGTTACTCTCTCTTATTTCTTCTATATCTTAATAGTGAAGCCTTTATTAAGAAGTGAAAGTCCATGAGGATGTTTTTAAATAAGGTCAAGGCTTGATCCTCTTTTTACCCTGGAGGGAAGGTTTTTTAGGATTAATTGTAAGGATGTGATGAGCGACGAGGTACCCCTACGCTCAATCATATGAATACAAGCGTTCATGCACGATCTGGTTGAACTCCAAGGACTAAGTTCTTATGCACCTTTATAGAACAAGGATGGGTTATGCGATCGTTGTCTTCCTAAGCTTACTTGTATGGCACGATTGTATGGTTAAGTAAACTTGAGGTATGTGATTTTTATGGTTTTTTATGTTTTATGTTCCTAGTGCTTAAAATAAAGAAATGAAATAATTAAGTAACTAATTTAATTTAACTAATCAACTAGGCTCTAACTATTCCTAACACCAGCATTCGTTCCCACTTGCCGGACACATCCTGAACTAGTGCAACACTACTAGGATTACCAAACGCTAGTCGTTTCTGGGTTACTAAGTGTTCCACATGTGCTTGAAGTGGTCATATTGAGTGTCCTTACTTGTTGAAAATTAATAATTCTATAAAACAACCAATTAACTAATGAAAACATTAAATAACTATAAATAACATTAAATGCAATAAATAAGCTATTCTGAATGTTGCAAGGTTTATCACAAAGTTCATCTTTATTTCTGGACACAAGGTGTGCTCAAGTACACAATGCTCGAATAAAGATCCATTTACTTTATGACTCCTACTGTGGACACTCAGAAATAATTCTGACTCTGGAAAGGAAAAACTATGAGAGTTTGGGTAAGGGACTAAGAAACTAACTTCTGCTAACCTAAGTGCGCTCGCCTCTTATTTATAGGCAACAAGATAGGTTTCGACATCGGATGTCTGATATCGCTTAGCGGGCTCCGATATCACGGACTCGATATTGCGGATGTGATATCGCAGCTCATCATACCCCCACGACTGAATGAAAACTCATCCTTGAGTTCCTTACAAAATATTGGGAAGGTATGGGATTATTAACTGTATGATAATCTGACAGTGAGATGGAATGATAGATTTCAAGTTCCCGGTGAATGGATCGATAAACATATTACAACATTGATGTTCATAACCATTGTGGTGAACATTGTACATAGATAACATTCATACCTTTATTTGATAGCTTGGAAAGAGAGAGAGAGAAAAGAAAATGAGGCGTGTTGCTGCCGATGTCAAAATTGTGCACACCGTTGTTCATCCACGGCCACATAATCAAGCTTGTTCCCTGTGTAAATACTTTTTGCTCTAGTCCATCTTGAGTGCTCCCTTCTATCCTAGTCCATTGTTCATGTGATCGCCATCTACACACACAACACAATCACGAATTAACAAGGATAGCTAAGATATAATGTGATTGATACCTTGCCTCAATATGAAGCACATTGGCTAGGTTGTGGGCATGGCAGATACTGGGTTAGAGGTTTATCACTGATGACTACCCAAGGTGTAGGGGTGAGATAAGTAATGGAATGGAAAAATTTGTGACAGGGCCCCCACGACTAAGAGAGAACCTCCAGTAGCAATAGGGTGGAAAAGTTAAAGAACAAGAAAGATGAAAGAAATAACAATAGTGAAGCCAATAAAACAAAAAACAAAAATGGATGTCATGGATGGGATGAAATGAGAAATAGTTGATTGCAAAAATATTTAAGGGAAAGACCTTACTAATTGCACCAAAAAGGAATGCCAGTGGGTCCTTCCCAAAGCAAGCTCATGCCCTTTATGCCCTGACAAACCCACAAACCAAAGAGTCTGTAGGCTCTAGGAATGACATATGGAAACAATGGTTAAGAACTTACCCACAAGAGTTTACCAAAGAATGATAATGTGTCAACCAAGATATAGACTAATCATAAAACTGGCAATGAGGTGAAATATGGAAAGGAATACGAAAAGAAAGGAGAGAATGGAATGGAATCCCAAAATTAAGGTTGTGTAAAGTCCCTTGTATAGTATATGATTAAGGTAACTTAATAGAATTCATTCCAAATCTAGATTAAAACTAACTACATCCAATGACTTTGCATCAACACACTTGACCAATCCATCCTTCGGAAGCAACAAGAATGTGTCCACAAAGCCACCACCATTCTAACAAGAGAAAGATAGAGAAGTAGGAAGTGAGAAAGGGCCTTAATTAGAGGGAACCCTCAAGCATGGGTAACATGTCTTTCCAGTGCCATAACCAATAGTTGTAGCCCATGTTTCTTTATTATGTCTAAGGGGTGTGCTTTGAATTTCCACAAGTTTTTTTTTGAGTGAGAACTACACCATGCAAAGACTTATTTGATTTAGTTGACTTCGTAATATTTGGTCAATAGCGGAATGGCAGAAAGCCTATGAAAAACATCCAAGTACCTAAGAGAATAGCCAACACAAATGTGTTGAATCCCCTTGAAGTCACACCCTTTGCAATCCATTTGAATCTTTCCTTTGTTTGAAGAATGCTAAGCCACAAATTCATTAATAAGTTTGCTTAGAAAAAGGGACGGTACATTTCCAAAACAAAGGGAGACCATAGACTTGTATGGATGAATGGATGATGTGGACTCATTGCCTATTTTATCAAAAGAACCATATATTAGCATCAACATTGAAAGTCAAAGGCAAAAACCAAACATTAGCAATCAATACCATTATAGTACAATCCACCGTCATGAGTGCTTATTATATGACGAGTGAGAGTAATTTAAACAAAATGTAATAGAGAAAGAAATAGTAAAAATGTTAACAATGGTGTAAAACAAAAACAAGTAAAGATGAAGAATGTGTAAAAAAAAAAAAACAAAAATAAAAGAAACTGAGGCTCGTAATGACTAGCATTGGTGGCCATCTCCCCCACAACTAAGTTGGAAGGAGGAGATTCAAAATAATGAGCAAGGTTGTCCATTAACAGAGGTAGTGTTAGTACTAGTTGTTTTAGGCTCATGGAAAGCTTTGGTTTACTGGATGCTGACCAATAATTTCTTATTCGGGCTTTCAAGTTTATAGATCATCATGGCCCTTGAAGGGAAAGTTTCATGAATAATATAAGGTCCTTCCCACAATGTTTGATATTTAGTTTGTTGTGGCACATGTGTGGGATTCCAATACAGAACCTTATCTCCTAGTTGGTATTTGACTTTCCTAATCCTTAGGTCATGACATTGTTTGTTAAAGGCCTTGTGTAGTTCATTGGATGAAAGGGCAGTTAATCGATTTTCATCTAGCAAGTTAAGGTTCATTAACCGTTCTTTTTGTGCTATGTTGAGGTCAAGGTTAAGGTCACATGCTGTAGATAGTGTACGGAGCTCCATTTGGATAGGAAGCGTTGGAAGTTTATCATACACTAACTCATAGGGAGAATAGCCTATAGGGAGTTTCCATGTGGAGCAGTATGCCCAAAGAGCATCGTTTAGTTTGGTGCTCTAGTCTCGCATATATTTGTTAAGGGTTCATGTCAATATTTTTGTGATCTCCCTATTGGTGACTTCAGCTTGGCCATTTGCTTGAGGATGATATGGTGTAGTTAGCTTATGCTCAACTCCTAAGTGTTGCATTAACTTTCGAAAAGTCGCACCTGTAAAATGTGTACCATTATTGAAAATAAGTGCACGAGGCACACCAAACTTGTTTATGATTTGTTGTTGAACAAATCATGCAGTAGTAGATGATGTACAGTCAGTAACAATGGCTGCTTCTACCCATTTTGTACAGTAGTCAACAACAACAAAAATGTAGGCTTTTCCATTGGACATTGGTGCAATAGGCCCCATAAAATTAATGCCCCATACATTAAAGGGTTCTAAGGGTTGAATCCATTGTTGTGGACCCTCCATTCTAGCAGTCATTCCACCATCACGTTGGTAGCACTCACAAGATTGGACGAAGTGATGAGCATCCTGAAATAATGTAGGCCAATAATATCCTGCAAGCAAGATTTTAATGGTTGTTCGTCTTCCAACGTAATGACCCCCACAAGGGCCCTCATGAGCATCTTGGAGAACTTGCAATTGATCTACATCGGGAACATACCATCAGACCAAGCCATTTGAACATACCTTATAAAGGTGTCCATTGATTTCCATGAAATATTTGGCTCGGTGAAGAAATTGTTGTTTCTTTTTAATGTCCAACCCTTGTGGTGTTTCTTGTGTGAGAAGATAGGAAAGAATGCTACTATACCAATTTGTCTTTGTGATTAATTGATTGTTTACTACACTTGCAAAGAGGAGTTCATCAGGGAAGCAGTTAGAGATTGGATATTCGTCCTCTTTGTTGTCCCATTGTAACCGAGATAAATGATCACCACAACATTCTCGGTGCCTTTATGATCAATCATTGTAAGGTCGAACTCTTGTAAGATCACAAGCCACTATATGATGCGAGGGCTCACCATTGGTTTATTCATCAAGAACCAAATTGCACTATGATCGATGTGTACAAATATCTTATAGCCTAATACATAGTGCCTAAATTTTTCTAGTGCAAACAACACAACCATTAACTCTTTTTTTGTTGTGGTGTAGTTGAGTTGTGCACCAGCAATACTTCGACTTGCACAGTGAATGTAATAGGATCATTTTTGGTCATCTAACTGTGTAAGTACGAATCCTAAAGCAAAGTTGGACATGTCAATCATTATGTGAAATGGTCTGGACTAGTCAGGAGCTTGTAGAATGAGTGTTTCTACGAGCTTCTGTTTCAAGGTTTGGAAGGCTAGCTCACATTCCCTGGTCCATTCAAAAGGTACGTCCTTCTTTGTTAATTCTACCAATGATTTTGCAATCTTCAAAAAGTTTTGAATGAATGAATGAATATCTTTTACAGTTTTAGGTTGACGAGTGATTCCTTGGATGACTTTAATCTTTTTAGGATCTACCTCTATCCTTGTTTGTGAAATCTTATGCCCTAACACAATGCCTTCTTGGACCATTAAATGGCTTTTTTGCCAATTGAGCCTTAAGTTGGTTTCTACACATTATTTTAGTACTTGCTCTAATCGATCCAATGCTTATTCGAAGTCCACTTCATAGGTGGAGAAATCGTCCATAAAGACCTCCATACCATTCCCTATTTGTTGCTGAAATATACTTAGAACCAGGCATTGAAATGTTGCTAGGGCATGACACAAGCCAAACAACATTTTCCTATATGCAAATGTCCCCCAAGGACACAATGGTTTTTAGGACTTGGTTAACGAATGGTAATGGGAAATGGTCTTTAAATGTTGCCATGTTTAACANGGCAATGGTTTTTAGGACTTGGTTAACGAATGGTAATGGGAAATGGTCTTTAAATGTTGCCATGTTTAACAGCCTAAAGTCTATACACACCCTCCATTTACCTCCCTTTTTGGGCACAATGACTAAGGGGCTAATCCATTCACTATCAGCAATGGGGTAGATGAACCCAACTTTTAGAAGTTGTTCAATTTCTTCTTTAACCACTTGCTTAAACTTTGGGTTCAGTTGCCTTTGCGGTTGTTGTCGAAGTTTCATGGAGGGGTCAGTGTAAATTCTATGTTGGCATATCCGAGGATCTATTCTGATTAATTCAGGATATGATCAAGCAAAGGCTTTCGACTATTTATTTACCATCTTCAACAGTCTTTCTTTTTGTTGAGGAGCTAGCTTAGCATTAATGATTACTAGTTTTCCATTCTTGGGAAACTGTACTCCATACTGGTGTGCAATGATTTTAACTCAAGGGGCTCTTACTTAAACTTGTCAGGGATTTCCAACTTCCCCCAGTTGATATTTTCGATGTTAGGACTTGGAAGTTGATGATGGACTTGCTCTAATTTATCTATGCTATCAACATAGGCACAAGTCAAGCTCTTAGTTGGTTCCATGCATAAAGTTGAATTGCTTCCTTGGTCAATTGTTAGCCACTGGGTGCCTTCCTGTCTTGTGGCTACTGCATATAGGCATCTTTGTATGTTAGTTATTTGTGCACACTGGTTGCATGTAGGCAATGTTAAGCATTGTACGAACTAGGCCTTTTGCACACAGTTGCACCCTGTGTCACTGTATGCAATGCATGGAACTTTCTTCTTCTTGATATTTCCAAACGTATTTTCCTTTGATATTTTTAGGGAAAGATCACATATGCCTAGGCACACATCAATTGTACTTAGCCATGCCCTTCCCATAATGATTGGGAAGTCCCCCTTATAGTTGTTGACTTGAATCACTAGGAAATCGGCTAGATACGACCACCCACAAATAGTGGTGATAATGTCCTCCACTAGTCCTAATGGGACAGTGATGGATTGGTCAGCGAACTCTAAATGGATGTTACTCTTTTTTAGTGGAGGCAGGTTCTAGGCTTTGTACATTTCTTGAGAGATTAAGTTAACACCAAAACTTGAATCCAAAAGGGCTTTGCAAGGCTCATTGTCAACGATTTGCAAATATATAAGAGGACTTCCAGGATTAAAAAATTTACTAGAAAGTTGGCCAACTTTAATCCAATCAGTAATGGCATGAGTCAACATGACAGTGAGCATTGGGTGCAATTTTTGGTTCGAAAGAAGCTCCGAAGATTCAAATGATGGTGAGGCAATTGGACAATTAGTCGCTTGTGGCTGTAAGGACTTGGTTTGACTATTGGTTCTAAAGAAAGCTCTCTTTTTTGCGTGCTTGTTTGAACCAATAGTAGGTTGAGGATTGACAGCCCTTGTAGCATTACGTTGCTATGGCTAGGCAAGGAGCTCACCTTGCATAGTTGGAGTAGGTGGTAATGGAGCTAAGGATGGAAGAGGTGCAGTCAGATGAGAAGGATAGTATGTTTGTGGAACGTCACTTCTAGGAGAAGGAGTTCTATAGTACTTGTGGACCTGGTAGTGAGGTTGAGAAGCGACATGACTAGTGGAGTCACGCGGAGAGATTGGTTGCTAAATGTAGTACCTGTATGGGTTAGGTTAGCGGTAAGGGTATTGTTGATGTGGCAATGGCATTCCCCATGATTGTGGGTGTCACCATTGTTGATATTGTTCATTCGGTTGTGGTGGAGCTCCACTCAAATAATATGTCAAGGGTTTGTGGAACTACCTTGGGTTACCTTGAGGATAAGGTAACCTTCGGGGTGTTTGTTGTCTGTTTAATTGTGGGTTTAGTGCATACACTCTAGACTCTTGCAGACTCTGCTTCTTTCTTTTTCCTTCTCTCTCAGTCACTACTTTGCTTTCTAGACTCCTCTACTATTTTTAGAACAGTTTGAAATTTATTATCTACGGAGTCCCACATTTGATCTACCTTTGCCGATACATCTGATGCAAACTTTTGAATGGGAAAAGTCTTCCTATTCACCATCTCTTTGAGTGGTGAATCTTTTTCATCTTCACAAAATCTAACTTTCTTCCTTTGGAGGGAAGGATCTCTATTGCATTCCTCCACATTTTCTCTTTTCCTTAACTCACCTTCCTCCTTGGAAAATTGCTCCAATAATCTTTGTATTTGATGGGCTTTGAGCTAATATAGCCTTCCTTTTGCATAAGTCCCAAGGGTTCTTTGCGTTTTGTACCTCAACCCATCTACGAGATGGCATAGTTATTCCCTTTGTGAGTAACCATGGCCGGGGAAACGATGTAATAATGCATAATATCGACCCATGGTAGTGTCCAAGGGTTCGTGTCCTCCTTATTTCCATCCTTGGATTTGCTTACGTAGGTTGGACACAAGAGAGTACGTTTGATACTTATTGTTGAATAGCTCTAACATGTACCCCATCGACAAATGGATTCTGATTCTAAGGATCGGTACCAGCTTTCCACTTCCTTGATCAGTGTCTGTGGAAACAACTTTAGTTTTTGCCATTCGTTTTGTATATTTTGCAAGGCACATACATCGTGAAATACTTGTAAATGGTTTTGAGGATCAACATTGTATCCCCCTTCAAATTGTCGGATGTTGTTCATATCTAGTCTTTTGATCCTACTGTCGTTCTGGTGCCTTGTTGGAATCCTAACGGCCTCTGTTATATCTAACATGCTTTAGGTGGCAAGTAGGGGTTCATCGTGTTAGTATTGTCTATGGTGTCTATGATGCCTATGCTGTTCCCTACTCTCCTTTCTTTCATAATGTCTTTTTCTAGAATGCCCTTGTCCCCTTTCTCGATTGTTTTGTCTATGATCCCTATTTTGCCTGCCATTCTCCTCATGGTCTTTCCCTTTGCGACTGCATTTAGATCCCGAAGGAGAGGGTGAAGGAGATGATGAAGGTGAAGAGGAAGGAGGACTGGCACCATGACTGTGTCTGCTATCTTCTCTTTAGTGGTTGCGGCCTCAGTCACGGTTATGATCAGAATGTCCATCTTTCTCATGCGTTTGTGTTCCTTTTTCAGACCCCTTGTGTCCATTGGTACCAGAATCTAGGTTATGAATAGTTGAGTGAAGATTCTGATACATAACCCCTTGACCAAAGTCAATGGGAGGAACACATTTTGTGGAAAACCTCCTAAGGTAGGTTCACCACCCTTGTTTTCACTTAGGACATATGGAACATCCAGAGACCACTTTTCCTTCATAGATTTGTAATGTCTCTCCTGTTGTAAGTTCCTTTGGTGTTGTGCCTCCATGGGTCGATACTCTCTCAAGTCATGTTCATGCACAACGTACTTTGCCTATAAGTGCTGCATACCAATTCGTGTGAGAGCACAAGGAAGCATGCTTGGGATTGAGTGATCGGGAGGTAACACTATGTTACTTTCTAAATCATACCAACATAGTTGTTCATCCTGGTGAAGGATAAAGGTAAAGTTTGGTATATACTCATCGGGATGAACGCATACCACACGAAATTGTTGGGGCACTAGCAGGTCATCATGTGTACTACACCTCTGATTGTTCATTATGTCAAACCTAGTTGTTGAAGCACTCTCATAAGAAGAAGGAGACATGAATTGGTTATTTAGTGTGCAATACTCTTTTTTGATGATTGTAAGATAACTAAACCTAAGGGTTTGTTCCAACGATAGAAAGATTTCCTAAGTTCTAATCAGTGCACAAACAACAAAGTCCCTAGCAACAGCGCCAATGATGAGTAGCAAGGTACCCCTACGCTTAACCATACGAATACAAGCGTTCACATGCGATCTTTATAGGCACTCTATCATATACTTTTTTTAAGTCAATGAATATCATATGTAGATTTTTTCTATCTTTTCTAAATCTCTATTAATTGTCATATCAAGAAAATAGGCTCTATAGTAGATCTCCTTAGTATAAATCCAAATTGATTTTCTAATATTGTTGATTTAAGTCTAAGATGTTACTATATAACTCTCTCCCAAAGCTTAAGAGTGTGACTCATAAGCTTGATCCCTTTATAGTTTGCACAATTTTGTACATTGCCTTTATTTTTGCAAATGGAAACATCAAAGCTTTTTCTCTAAATATTGGACATTTCTTCATCCTTAAAAAGTTTGTTAAAAAATTATGTCAACCAAGAAACTCCTATATCTCCCAATGCATTCCAAGCTTCTTTAGAAATGTTATCTATTCTAATATCTTTTCCACTTTTCATGTTTCATATGGTTGTCTTCAATTGGAAGAAGGAAAGTTCATTAACTAAACCAAAATTTGGTTCTTCTTTGATGTCTTCTCTTGAAAATTCTTCATTTAATAATTCTTGAAAATAAATTTTCTACCTATTCAAAATTTCATTATCTTTTACCAAATTTTTCATCTACTTCCTTATGCATTTGACATGATCACTGTCCTTACATTTCTTATTTTTTATTTTTTTCAATTTACAAATAAAATTTTCTCCTTCACTTGTTCTTAATTTCTCATAAAAGTTATCCAAGATCTTATGTTTGGCTTTGGTTACTATTACGAGTACCTTCTCCTTTGCCATTTTGTATATCAGCTTGTTTTCTTAGCTACTACTTTGCTGCCATTCCTTAAGCATTTTTTCTTATTTTGGATAGCATGTTGTACTTAATCACTCGACCACCATGTCTCCTTTGGGATGTATTTTTTGCCTTTTATCTTACCCAAAATGTTCTTTCCAACTTTCTAAAGGTAACTTTTCATTTGGCCCCCAAATAAATTTGCATCACAATTCCATTCCAAGTGACTTCATGAGGTAATTGTTATCTGAATAAGATGATGTCATCTTTCTTTAAATTCCACTATTTTATGCATTTAGTTCCTTTTCTTGTACTACCTTTGAAGCTTTGCATAACTAACTTCATGACCATTAGTTGATGTTGAGTTATAAGGCACTCTCTAGGTATGACCTTACAATCTTTACACATGGCCTAGTCTCTTTTGCACAAGAATAAATAATCAATTTGGATTTTATCTATACCACTTTTATATGTAATAAATTAAATGTTTTGTCCTCTTCTTGAAATAATTATGTGCAATTGCAAGGTCATAAGCACTTATAGATTTACAAAAAAACAAACCTAAAATTATTTCTTTTCTATTTTTTTTCTAAAACTAGACATTTTTTCATAAAACTAACCATTACATGTTACATCTCAACTAGCCATTAACTGTAATGCTATTTATTTTCTCTATAATCCTTGAGAAATCAGTTGCAATTGATGATGAATCTAGTATGATTCAAAATGTCTTGAAAGAAAAAAATATGCAAGTTATGGATGATACAATACAAAAATATATTCAACATTTGAATATTAATGTAAATTTGGCTCTTACTAGATGTGTTGAAACTCAAAACTTTTCTTGAGAATATTTATTCCCAATATATATAATCAAATTAAAAATTTACGAAACTGAAACTTAAATTGAAATTTTTTACTTATGTTCACCAAGAACCCTTGGATTTATTAGACCAATTTTAAAATTTTCATATATGGAATTCTCTTTTGATAACATTCAATATTCATCTAAGCATTTGCATTTCTACCACACTAATTTGTTATTTATGCCATTCTTTTACTATCCAACATTTAACACTATATAAGATACCAAGCTTTATTGATGTACTGTAAATTTTTCCTTTTAGTTTTATTGAAAATTTTTTATCACATAAAACACCACTATCCTATCTTCGTTTTGCTCCTCTTGTCTTAATCATATTTCTTATATCTTTAGCAATTTAACCATCTAATTGGAGAATTAAACCTAGTTATGGGAACGGTTTGCAATGATGGACTTTTTAGCATTGAATTATTATTTCTATTTTACCACTATTTAGGTTCTTATTGAAATTGTATTCCATATATTATGTCTTACTTCTATTGCTTTTTAAGCCTTTTGATTTAGAGAATGTTTCTATTTTTCTATTTTGAAAATAATATTTTCTAGAGTTATATCCACCAACATAATATCATCTACAAATAGCATACACCAAGGTATTTCTTCTTATAATTCCTTTATTAATTCATTGATAATAATGGTAAATAAATACAAGCTAAGTGAGGATCCTTGATGTAGACCTACTATGATTGCAAAATTAGATATGATTCCATAGGCTATTTTACTTTTAGTAGTAGCTCCTTGATGAACCACATTTTTCACAACCCGATATCGAAGCGTGGAGATTGGGTATCCAATGTTGGAGCCCAAGATGTGATGTGGATATTTGATATCGTGGGGTATATGTCAGCCTATAAATATAGTGCTTGGGCTCACGATTTGAGATAGATTTACATCAGTTTTTATCATAGTTAGCGAATCTCTTGTAGTTTGTTTTCTTCAAAGTTAGAATATTTTCTAAGTGCTTGTAGCAAGAGTCTAAGTGTGTATGGATCTTTGTTCAAACACTAATGTACCTGAGCATAGTAGTGTGATGAGAATAAAAACAAACTATTTTGATAATCCTTGTAGCACTGAGAATAGTTTAATGTTCCTTTAATGCACTTTACTTTCATGCACTTACTTTAATGCATTTAAATTAAGCAATTAATTTAATGAACATAAGCACGACCACTTCGAACGAACATATAGTGCTTGGTAACCCAATAATGCTTAATGTTTGGTAGCCTAGCAGCACTATATGTGTTTAGAATGTGTTTAGGAAAGTGGGATGGGTACTTGTGTTAGGCTAGCTAGGTAGTGAATGAGTTAGATCTTAAATTACTTTACCTTTCATTCTTGTTGTAGGCGACTAAACTTATAAAACATAAATGAGAAAAATCATGTACCTCAATTACACTTAAACCATACCCTTGAGCTTCACAAGTGTAGTTGGGAAGACAATAAACGTTCTTAATGCCCATTTCACCTCCTAGAGGAACTAGTGCACTGGAGAACTATAGGTCCATGGAATTCGACAGGATCACGTGTGAACACCTTAGTGATTCGTATGGTTGGACATAGGAGTACCTCGTCACTCATCATTAGCACCGTTGTCGGGGACCTTTTAGTTGTTTCATGTGCTATCTAGGATTTAGTGGAAATCATTCAAAATCATTAGAACGAACCTTAGAGTCATATAGTATTTTACAATTAGTACAACAAAATTTAAAAGCACACTGCATTTTTATCATCTAATTGAAAATGTCTTCTTCTCATAGGAGTGTTTCTCTACCCAAGTCTGATGGAGCTCATTAGCAATATCAAGTGGTATATGCTCATCCTGATGAGTATGTACCCAATTTCACCTTCATCCTGAATTAGGATCAACTACGGTGGTGGTGTGACATGGAGGGTAACATTATGTTGCCTTCCAATCGATTCGTTCCTGCAATGCTCCAAAAAATGCTTACACAATGGGGTCTCTAGGAACGTCATGCTAAGTATGTTGTGCAAGATACTGATGCTAGGGATTATCATCCCACAAAGGCACAATGTCTACAAGATCGACAGCTAGAACAATGCCATGAATTTGCAAAGGGAAAAGGATTTAATGATTCCCCATTCCTGCTGTACCAAAAAGATGGTGGGAAACCCTTCTCTGGGGGTTTCCCATTTAGTGAAGTTCCTGTCTTTGACTTCGGTGAATAAGGTCAAAATTAAAACCTGTGGTCCAAAATTCACAATCCTAGTTCTAGTAAGAATGGATCTAATAACAAAGAAGGATCCAATGAGGCAAGCTAAGTTAGGAATGTGGACAAGAAACAAGATTGTGATCTTGGCTGCGATCGTCGAAGAGGCGGTAGTAGGCACTATGATGGTGCTAGTTCTCCTTCCTCTTTACCTTTGTCATCATTGTTTTCTTCTTCTGGCTTTGATCACAATTGTAGGAGGCGAGACCGTGATGGAGGTGACCAAAATGATTGATGGGACCGAAATGATTGAAGGAACCATTGAGAAGGCAAGATTAAGGACACAGACATTCAAGAGTGGCACATCACTATGAACGAAGGGGTAGTAGAAGGCATTGTAGGCACCATGATCATGACCTCGATGAGCCTTTGCTTATTACCAGAAGCATGCTCAATATTGCAGAGGCAGTACAAATTCCAACAAGGCATGTGAAGGATGATTGAATCAAAAGACTAGACATGAACAATATTCCTCGCTTTGAAGGGGGATATAACCCTGATCTGTAGAACCAACTCCAAGCTTTTCAAGATGCATTTTCCTTGCAAAACATAGAAAATGAGTGGCAAAAACTTAAGTTGTTCCCAGGGACACTCATTAAGGAAGCAGAGAACTAGTACTAATCCTTAGAGTAGGAATCTATCAGATGATGGGGTACCATGCTTCAAGTGTTTAATGATAAATATCAAACATACTCCAAAGTGTCCAACTTGAGAAAGAAAATCCAAGGATGGAAATAAGGAACATACGAACCCTTGGATGTTTCCATTAGCTAATATTATTCCTTAATGCACAAATGTCCTGGCCATGGTTATTCTCAACTGAATCAACTTCGCCACATTGTAGACAAGCTTTGATCAGAAATGAGGAGAACCCTTGGTGTCTATGCCTAAGGGCAACTATCAGAATTAAGTGCCTATTAGATACAAAGACTAATCGAGCAGGTAGCTAAAGAGGAGGGTGAATTAAGAAAAAGAGAAAGTGCAAAAGAATATAACTATGATCCTTCCATTCGTAAAAGGGAGGTTTGATTCTGTGATAGTAAGGAAGAATCCACACTTATGAGGTGGTGAATAGGAAAACCTTGCCACTCTAAAAATTTTAATATGAAATTACAACCAAGGTTGATCAGTTATGGGACTCCATGGATAGCAGATTTCAAGCTGTCCTAAAAATTGTTGAAGAGTCCAAAGAACAAGGTAGTGATCCTGAAAGTAGGAGATGAAAGGAAGTTGAACATGCCTACCAAAAAGGTAAGGGCAAGATTACTACAATAGAAGAAGTTGCAAAAAGCGAATTAGATGATGATGGTGGGTGTGACATTTGCTAGTATGTACATCCTAAGGGATATTATCTCACAGTTTCACATTTACAAGAGTCTGGGATGTATGCTTTGAATCCACGACTAACACAAAGGCAAACATCCAGAAGATTACTTTATCCTCAAGGTACTTTGCGGTAGTTCCATTAGCAATGACAATATTATCCTAGTGGAACTCCACCGTAACCATATGAGTAGTATCAACAGTGGCAACAACCATAATCATGGGCCTTGGCACCACCAAGGTAGCAATACCCTTACAGACAACCTGATCCATATGGGTGCTATGTTCAGTAACCTTTGTCTCCACGTGACTCTTCTAGTCACGTTTTTACTTTCCAATCTCACCACCACCCTTCTAATTATTATCAAACTCATTCTCCACATGAAAGCAGGGATGCCACCTTTTGTCCTTATCCCCCTCCTATCCCTGCACATGTTCCTCCTCCAACCACATAGTTGCCACCTACTTCACCTATGCAAGGTGAACTACCAGCTCAACTGCAACAACGCAATGCTACTAAGATTGTTAATCTACAACCAGTTCATCAACC
>MNCI01027303.1:227053-246656 GCA_015680685.1 Gnetum montanum
GTAACGAATAACGTTTGGTAATCCCAGTAGCGTTGCATTGGTTCAGGATGTGAAACGGCAAGTGGGAATGGATACTGATGCTACGATGGTTAGAGCTTAGTTAGTTAAAGTTAGTTACTTAGTCTCTTCACCCTTTCCTCTCCTAGCATAGGCGATAAAAACATAAAAGATATAAAAATCAAATGCCTCAAGCTTACTTAACCATACAACCATGACAAATACAAGTAAGCTTGGGAGGATAACGACTAATTAACCTTAGGTGTTCCATAAGGCGTGTAGGCACTTAGTTTGCGGAGTTCGACCGGATCGTGCATGTAACGCTCGTATTCGTATGGTTGAGTGTAGGGGTACCTCACCACTCATCAGGTGTTTACTTCTCTTACGATGAACATCCAATGTTGTAAAGATTGTATTTATGTACACTTGGGTACTTAGAGTTTGTTATTCCATTTGAGTCAATTTGTATGTCAGTTAATAACCCCATACTTACCTAATATTTTGTAAGGAATTTGTTTCTCATCTTCTTCACTCAAGGATGAGTTTTCATTTAGTTGTGGGGGTATAATGAATCACATTTTTCATAGCTTCAATATTAGATATCGGAGTCTTGACATTAGGTATTCAATGTCGGAGCCCAAGATGCGATGTCAGATATCTGATATCACAAGGTATGTGCTGGCCTATAAATACAGCGCTTGGGCACATGACTCAAGATAATTTTCATCAGTTTTTATCATAGTTAGCGAAGCTCTTGCACTTTGTTTTCTCCAGAGTTAGAATATTTTCTAAGTACCCACAATAGGAATCTAAGTGTGTATGGATCTTTGTTTGAACACTGATGTACCTAAGCACAGTAGTATGATGGGAATAAAAATGAGCTCTTTTGATAATCCTTGCAGCAATGAGAATAGATTAATGTTCCTTTAGTGCACTTTACTTTAATGCATTTAAATTAAGCAATTAATTTCTAGTTGTTAATGAACACAAGCATGACCACTTCGAGCATACATATAGTGCTTGGTAACCTAGCAACGCTTAACGTTTGGTGGTCCAACAACACTATATGTGTTCAAGATGTGTCTAGGAATGTGGGACAAGTACTTGTGTTAGGCTAGCTAGGCAATGAATGAATTAGATGTTAAATTACTTTACCTTTCATTCTTGTTGTAGGTGACTAAACTTATAAAACATAAAATGAGGAAAATCATGTACCTCAATTACACTTAAACCATACCCTTGAGCTTCACAAGTGTAGTTGGGAAGACAACGAACATTCTCAATGCCCATTTCACTTCCTAAAAGAACTAGTGCACTAGAGAACTATAGGTCCATGGAATTCAACTGGATCACATGTGAATGCCTTAGTGATTCCTATTGTTGGGCGTAAGGGTACCTCACTACTCATCACTTCTATGTACATGTCCTAAATCACTATAATATATTTATTAAGAATGTTTTTCCTTGCAAGGTCCATCAAATAATACCTCTAGGCACTCTACAATATGCTTGTTTAAAGTGAATGAAGATCATATGTAGATTTTCTATATGTTTTCTAATTTTCTTGATCAATTATCATATTAAGAAAATAGCCTCTGTATTAGACCTTCCTAGCATAAATCTAAATTGATTTCATGATACTATTAATTTTCTAATATCTTGAGAGATAAAATTTACTCTTGAGCTTGAATCAAGCAGAGCTTTACATGATGCATCTTCTACTATTTGAAAGTAGTTTAAAGGACTCCCAAACTTTATTCTCTTATTGGGAAGCATACCTACTTTGATCTAGTTACTTATTATTTGTGTAAGCATAATAATTGTGATATCTTTGTTTTTTGTTTGATGAAGCGTGATTTCTGTGGAAGGACTTGGTATTGTGGAAACTAGGGCTAGAGTTACAACTACATCTCTCTTGATTGGGTTAAATGAAGTTCCAATCCTACCAACTCTCTCCAAATGTGTCCTACCAAAGGATGCTTCTTTAATTTGGATAAAAAAGAACTATTAGTAATACTACTCTTGAGGTTAAGCATGAGCCCTATTTGGATAATATGGCCATTTTTGATAGGGTCATCCATAGTTACCTTGTGGATAAGATAACCTCCTAGGCATTTACTTTTGGATGAACTTTGGGCTAATGCATATACCCTTGATTCTTGTAATTGGATCATAATAAGGCAACATCCTTTTGGATGTCCATGCTAGTACAAATCACATACATCATCACTTTCAATTTTGGAACCAACAACCTCTTCTATAGTCGCAACTTTCTTTTGGCTAATGTTTGATTTATCTTTTCCTCTGCCATCTTTAGTGTGGTTGTAAATTTCTCATCTACTAAATCCCATATTTTTTTATCCTTTGTTACAATATCATTGACATATTTCTGAATTGACAAGGTTTTTCTCTATCAGTTGCTTTCATAGGATCTTCCTCATATTTAATTTCATAAACTCAAATATCTCTCTTGTGGAGAGAAGGGCCCCTGTTATATTCATTTTAAGATTTTTTTTTCAACTCTCATTTATCTTTAGCAACTTGATTAAGTAGCCTTTGATGAGCTAGCATCTTGGATAACCTTCCTTGGGCATAGAACCCAAGTATCTCTTTGGTTTTATTTCTTAACCCATCGATTATATGTTAAAGTTGGTTCCTTTGAGAAAATTCATGCCCTAGGCATCTATGTGGAAGTGAATAGTATTTTTCTCCATAGTAGCATCAAGGGATTCATGAATCTCTTGTCTTCATCCTTGTATTTTTTTCTTCAAATTTGGTACTCTTGAATATGTTTGGTATTTGTCATTAAATAATTCTAACATTGTACTCCATGTGCAGATGAATGTCAATTCTAGTGATTAATACAAGCTATTTGCCTTAATGAGCATTCTTAGAAATAACTTGAGTTTTTGTCACTTAGGTTCAATGTTTTGAAGTGCACATGCACCATGAAAAGCATGAATATGATATTGTGAATTATCATTATATTCTCCTTTATATTTTAGAATGTTGTTTGATGAGTGGCAAGGTACCCCTACACCCAACCATACGAATACGAGCATGTATGCACGATCTGGTCAAATTTCACAGATTGTACTTACTAAGTACACTAAAGCTAAATAGTGTGTGCATGTTGTTTGTTTGTTGTCTTCTCAATCCAACTTGTGGAATGCAATGGTATGGTTAAGTGTGACTGAGGCATAAGATTTTTATTATTTTGTGTTTTTATGGAATTACCCACCTAAAACAAGAATCAAAGTAAGAGTGATTAAAAGTAAGATCAATTAATTGCTAAGTAAACTATAGTCTAATCGAGCCTGACACAAGTAATCGTTCCCACTTCCCGAACACATCCTGAACTTTGTGCAAACACTTCTGGGTTGTTAAACGCTAATCATTTCTGAGCTACCAAGTGTCACATGTATGCTTGAAGGGGTTGTGCTTGTGTATCTTAAAAAGTTGCTTGATTAATCAAAATTAATTACTACATAAATAACATTAATGTAAATTGCATGAAATATAAATGCATAAGAAGGAAAATCTCAAGTGCTACAAGGAATGGATCAAAGAGCTCATCTTTATTGCCAACACAATGGTGTGCTCAAGTACGTCAATGCTTGAATAAAGATCCATTCACACTTAGACCTCCTACTGCAGGCACTTGGAAAATATTCTAACTTTCAAATGGACAAATTAGAAGAGTTTCGCTACTTGACTGCTAAAAACTTACTCCCAATTATGTAGCTGGGCGCTATATTTATAGACTTAGGAGTAACCCTACGATATTGAATGCATGATATCGCATCTTGGGCCACGATATTGTGACCACCCCGATATCAGAGCATATGAAAACCACAATTTATCATACCCCCATGACTAAATGAAAACTCGTCCTCAAGTACAGAAGAAGAGGAACAAGTCCTTTATAAATTATATTAGGGGGTGTGGACTTATTTGATTGACATGTAGAATGACATAGAGAAAATAGACAAATACGGAAGTGCTCAAGCATACAACATTATAATTGTGTGCAAAATTGGATGTTCATGACAATAGGAAAGAACACCAACAGATTCAAAGAGCATCCAACCCCTCTTGGTAACAGAAGAATGAGGGAGAGATAGAAGAGATCCAATGATCATGAACAATCTCCCACAAGTGATATGGTTGCATCCTCCTTGGTGATGACAATCCCGCTTCCTATCCATGCTTCCCACTGCAATCACAACAAAATCAAGGATTAGTATATATAGTGCAACAAATAATGGCTGAGTACCTTGTCTCATTGGCAATTTTATCTAGTGAGGTTGTGATTGTGATAGATTGGTTGCTTGATGTTAGTGGAAAGGCTGACAAATGGGTTAAATAAGAGAAGTGATTCATATAATTCAAAAAAAGCTTAACACAGGGAGTACTAAAAAGAGGGTATTCACAACAATAAAAAGGAGTTCATTACAAATAGTTGCGAAGGTGCGTACAATTGGATGACATGGATGGGGTAAATAAAAAGAATTTGATTGTAACAATCTCTAAGGGTAAAGAACTTAACTTAACTAAACCAAGAGATATGCAAGTGGGTCCTTCCCAAAGTAGGCACAGACCTTTTATGCCCTTGCATAACTTCAAACTAAGGAGTCCATAGGAACCATGGATGATTAATGGTTACCAAAAGTTAAGTACAAAAACCCAAAAGTAACTGACTAAGAAACTAGACACATCAAACTAGAACATTGAATCAAAACATGAAACCAGTAGTGAGGTGAGGCATGAAAAGCATAGATGGATGACAAAGAGAGTGGAATGGAGTTCCTAATTATGGTCACATGCAGTCCATTGTGGAGTTTGTGAGTAACTAACTTGGTAGGATCCTTCCTTAGTCCAGATCAAAACGAACCACTTTCAGTGATTTCACATTGACATTCTAAGGCAAGTCCATCCCCTGAGACACAAGAATGCTCCTACAAAACAACCATCATTCCAAATTAGAGTGAAGGTAGGAAGTGAGAAGGGCCTTAGTTAGAGGAGACAAGACAAGTCTCATAACCAGTGCTTATAGCCCTTTTATTTAGTTTAAGGGGTGTGCTTTGAATTCCCATATGTTTTTTTTTGAATGGGAACCACACCATGCAAAGACCCATGTGTTTTTCGCATTTATTTTGTCCAAGGTGTGTGCTTTGAATTCTCATCCTTTTTTTTGTGGTGACCACACCATGCAAGGACTTATTGGACTTCCTATTGTGAAATGACATAGAACAATGAGAAGCTTACGAGAACACTCCTTCACATAGGAAAATAGAAAAGCACAAAGAATACTGCATTCCTTTGAAGCCACACCCTATCCAAACCTTTGATTCATTCCCAATTCTAAAAACTACACAAGTAACCAATTTATTAAAGTTGTATTAATGAAGAAAAGACTGCATGCTTCCAAAATAAGGAAAACCATAGAGTATGTGGATGGGTGGATGATGTGGACTCACTACCCGTTACATGAAAAGAAACCATGTCGTAGTCGTAAGTAATGACATTCAAAGTCAGAAACCACACATCAACAATCAAATTACAAATAAAGCATACCACTATCAAGTAGTGCATTACCATTGTACCTACCACCTTATTAGCAGAAAAGGTAGAGAAACACATTAAATAGAAGCAAACATAATCATAAAACAAAGTAAAAAAGTAGATAATAATTATTGAATATATTGACGATGGTGTAAAGAAAAAACTAAGGGAAAACCAATAACCTTAAAAATACAAATATGTAAAACAAAAATGTAAAATAAAGAAGATGAAAACAAAAAGTTGTAAAACCAAAAATGTGGAAAACAAAAAAGTCAAAAACTAAGGCTCCACAAGAGGTGTTAGTATGGGTGGCCATCTCCCCCAGGACTAAGTTGGAAGGGAGAGATCAAAAAGATTGAGCGTGGTTGTCCATCTAGCAAGGTGTTTGTTGCATTGCTTGGCTTGGACTCATGGAAAGGTTTTATTTGTTGAATGTTAAATAATTATTTCTTGTTTGGGCTATCAGGTTTGTAGATGATCCTGGCCCTAGATGGAAAAGTCTCATATATGATGTAAGATCCTTTCCAGAATGTTTGAAATTTGGTTCATTGGGATACATATGCAGGATTTCAATAAAGAACCTTGTCTCCTAGTTGAAACTTGACTTTTCTTATTTTGAGGTCATGGCGTTTCTTGTTAAATGCCTTATGCGTTTCGTTGGATGATAGGGCCATTAACTGATTTTCGTCTAGCAAGTTGAGACTCATTAATTGTTCTTTTTGTGCTAGACTTAGATCTAGGTTAAGGTCACAGGCTGTAGAAAGTGTACGAAGCTTGGATTGGATGGGCAATGTTGGTAGTTTTCTATACACAAGCTCATAGGGAGAGTAACCTATGGGAAGCTTCCATGTGGAGTGATAGGCCCAAAGGGCATCATTCAGTTTAGTGCTCCAGTCCCTTCAGTATTTGCTAATGGTACACGTTAATATTTTTGTAATCTTCTGATTAGTGACCTTAGCTTGACCATTGGCTTGGGAGTGATATGGTGTTGTGAATTTATGTTCAATCCCCAAGCATTGCATTAGCTTTCGGAAATTGGCACATCTAAAGTGAGTTTCATTATCAGAAATTAACACACGAGGTACACCAAACCTATTTACAATATTTTGTTGTACAAACTGAGCAGTAGTGATGGATGTATAGTCGACAACGATTGCTGCTTCTCCTGACTTGGTATAATAGTCAACTGCGACTATTATATATGCTTTTCCATTTGATAAGGGTACGATGGGACCCATAAAGTTAATGTTCCAAATGTTGAATAGTTCAAGAGGTTGTATCCATTATTGTGGTCCCTCCATTTGAGCTGTCATTCTACCATCCCTCTAGTAGTGCTCACAAGCACAAATAAATTGGTGTGCATCCTTGAAGATTGTTGGCCAATAATACCTTACTATGAGGATTTTTATGGTCATGCATCTCCCAACATAATGGCTCCCACAAGGACCTTCATGAGCATCCTGAAGAACATGTAATTAATTTGTATCAGGGACACACCAATGTACTAAGCCATTGGGACAAACCTTGTAGAGGTTTTCATTAATCTCCATGAAATATTTGACTCGATGAAGAAACTATTATTTCTTTCTAGTGTCCAGCCCTTACGGTAGTTCTTACTTGAGCAGATAAGTGAGGATGATGTCGTACCATTTTGGTTCATCAGGAATTTATGCATTAATAACCCCTTCAAGGAAAGATTCGTCAGGGAATTGATTAGATAAAGGGTTCCCTTTCTCCTTGTTATCCCATCTTAGTCACGATAAGTGATCCACGATCATATTTACTACACCTTTACGATCTACCATTGTGAGATCGATTTCCTGCAAACTCACGAGCCACCGTATGACACAGGGGCTTACCGTTGGCTTGTTCATTAAAAATTTGATGGCACTATCATCTATGTGCACAAACACTTTGTACTCAAGCAAATAGTGCCGGAACTTCTCTAAAGTAAACACCACTGCCATGAACTCCTTTTTTGTGGTGGTGTCGTTCAGTTGTGCATCTGCGATGCTCTAGCTTGCGCAGTGAATATAATATGGATGTTTTTGATCATCCATCTGCATAAGCACTACCCACAAAGCATAATTCAATGCATTGGTTATCACATGAAATGGTTTAGATCAATCTGGTGCTTGAAGAATGGGGGTTTCAACAAGATTTTGCTTCAATTGTTGAAATGCTAATTCACATGCAGGGGTCTAGACAAATGATGCATCCTTCTTTGTCAATTCTACCAACGGCTTGATGGTTTTGGAAAAATCTCAATGAATCACTAGTAGTAGCTAGTATGACCAAGGAATGATCAAACTTCTTTGACTATTTCACGTTGATGGGTTATTCCTTAAATGACCTTTATTTTTTCAGGGTTCACCTTGATTCTTGCTTTTGAGATGCAATGCCCCAAGACTATGCCTTTTTGGACCATAAGATGGATCTTTTTCTAATTGATCCAGAGGTTTGTTTCGACACATCTCTTCAACACCTACTCAAGACAATCCAGGGCTTGCTCAAACGTAGCTCCGTAGGTAGAAAAATCATCCATAAAAACTTCTACCTCGCTACCGATCTATTGTTGGAAAATGCTGAGAACTAATCGTTGAAATGTGGTTGGGGAATTGCATAGACCAAATGACATCTATTGGTAAGCAAAAGTCCTCCAATGACTTGTGAAAGTTGTCTTTGCATGGTCCTCTGGTGCAATTTAAATTTGGTTATAACCACTATAACGATCAAGAAAGCTATAATAGTTATGCCTCGAAATAGTGTCTAGCACTTGGTTGATGAAAGGCAATGGAAAATGATCCTTGAAAGTTGCCATGTTGAGCAGCCAAAAATCAATGCACGCCTGTCATTTACCTCCTTTCTTTGGTACGATCACGAGTAGACTGACCCACTCACTATCTATGAAAAGGTAGATGAATCCTACTTTGAGGAGTTGTTCAATCTCCTCTTTGATAATTTGTTTTAACTTGGGATTCAAATGTCGCTGCGGCTGTCGTTTCGGCTTGATGGTAGGGTCAGTGTATATTCGGTGCTGGCATATTCTTGGATCTATCCTAGTGAGTTCGAAATATGACCAGGCGAAGGATGTTGACCATTTTTCCACAACTTTTATCAATTTTCTCTTCTATTCTGTAGCAAGATGACATTAATAATAATTGGTCTTCCATTTTTCAAAAATACGTACTCCATTCTAGCTGGTAGTGTCTTCAATTCAAGGGGCTCTTATTTAAAATTGTCAAGAATTTCTAGCTCATCCCAATTGACATCATCATTTGCTCCTTCGAAGAGCTGGTGATGAACTTGCTCAAGTTCATCCATACTTGCAACATACTCATACATTAGGCCCTCATTCAGTTCCATGCATAATGTACTATTGCTAACATCAGTTGTTAGCCACTAGATGCCTTCTTATTTTGTGGTTTCTATGTATAGACATCTCTGGATATTAGCTTCTTGTGCACACTGCTTACTGGTAGAGATAGATGTTTGCTTTACTGACAATAACTTTTGCACATAGTGGCACCCTGAATCATTGTACGTGATACATGGAACTCACTTCTTCTTGATCTTTTCAAATTTAATTTCTTTTGATATCTCCAAGGAAAGATCTCTAATGTCCATTTTGGCATCCACAATACTTAGCCACACCCTTCCCATAATAAGTGGAAAATCCCCCTTGTAGTTCTCCACTTTGATTACTAGAAAATAAGTAGAGTATGACCACCCAAAAAACGGTGGTGATGATGTCCTCAACTAATCCCAATGGAACAATGATGGACTGGTCCACCAGTTCTAGCTGGATGTTGCTTCTCTTCAAGGGAGGAAGGTTCCACATTGTGTACATCTCATCTGAGATCAAATTAACATTGAAACTAGACTTAAGAAGAGCTTTACAAGGCTCATTCCCAGCAATTTGTAAGTAAACTAGGGAACTCTCAGGATCAGCTAATTTTTTGGGTAGGTTACTAGCTCAAATCCAATGAGATACAACATGTGTCAGCATTACAATATGGATTTGAGAAGGATTTTGGTTTGAAGGGGACTTAGATAGAGAGGAAACAAAGGAAGTTGGAGGAGCTGGGTTACCAACCACTAATGTGTCTGAGGGCCTTAGTGGACTACAAGGTTTAAAGAAGGGTCTTTTATATGTTCGTGGTTCCGACCCACTGGATGGGTTAACCAATTATAAATTAACTACCCTCATAGAGTTCCTTTGCTATGGTTGTGTAGGTAATTCACCCTACATGGATGGAGTAGGTGGTAGTTGTGCAGGAGGTGGAGGAGTAGGTGTAGGAATAGGAGGTGCATGAGGGTAGTAGGTGGTATCCCTCCTTAGATAGGGTGATTGGTATGTTTCAGAAGGGTAGTGGTGAGGTTGGTAAGTAGCAACATGACTAGAGGAGTCCCTTGGAGATGAAGGTTTTTGAACATAATAATCATAGGGATCTAGTTGCTAGTAATGGTATTGTTGTCTTGGAGGTGGCAATGCCCACAATTGTGGTTGCTGCCACTGCTGATACACTTTGTAAGATTGTGAACGAGTTCCACTTAGGTAGTACTACTGTGGTTGGTGGAACTGTCAAGGATTGCCTTGTGGATAAGGCAATCTTTTGGGTGTTTACCTTTGTGCAAGTCGTAGATGTAAAGCATACACCCTAGACTCCTACAAGTGTGATACAACTGTACAAAATCCCTTAGGATGTTCATATTGACAAACATCACATTCACTATCATCATCTGAATCGCTATCTGCAGCCATCTTACCTTTCCCCTTAGATATGGTACGTTCAGCTTCCTTATGTCTTCAACGCTCTCACTCACTGCTTTGCTCCTTAGACTCTTTAGCAACTTTTAAAATAGCTTGAAACTTATTATCCATGGAGTCCCATAATTGATCAACCTTAACTATGATTTCTGATTGCAATTTTTGAAATGGCAAAGTTTTTTGATTAATTACCTCATCTTTAGCGAATTCATCCTCACTATCACAAAATATAACCTCCTTTTTCCGAATAGAAGGGTCTCTATTGTATTCTTCTGCACTTTCACATTTTCTTAGTTCTCCCTCCTCCTTGGCTACCTGGTCAATTATTTTTTGGATCTGATGGGTGCTTAACTTTGTGAATCTCCCTTGGGCATAGATGCTAAGGGTTTTCCTGATTTCAGACTGCAACTTATTTATGATATGGTGAAGCTGATCAAGCTGAGAGTATCCATGACTAGGACACCTATGCAACAAAGAGTAGTATCGGCCAATAGCAGCATCTAAGGGCTCATGATTCCCTTGTTTCCACCCTTGAATTTGTTTTCTTAGATTGGATACTATGGAGTAAGTTTGATATTTGTCATTGAATAATTCCAACATCTTACTCCACCATCTTATTGATTTTGGTTCGAAGGATTGATACCAATTTTCTGCTTCTTTTACGAGTGTCCTTGGAAATAATTTTCAATATTTTGCAAGGCACATGCATCTTGGAAGGCCTGAAGATGATTTTATGGATCAACATCATATCCTCCCTCGAACCGAGGGATATTGTTCATATCAAGCCTCTTTATTCTACTATCCTTCATGCGCCTAGTTGAAATCCTCACAACCTTTACAATATTCAACATGCCTCGAGTAGCAAGTAGAGGTTCATCAAGGCCATGATGGTGGTGCCTATAATGTTCTCTACTAGCCCTTCTTTCTTAACAATGGGCCTCTCTGGATTGCCCATGTCTTCGGTCACGACTATTCTGATAGTCCCTTTTGTTATTCTGGTCCCATCAGTCACCTCCATCATAGTTATTTCTTCTGCGGCCACGATCTAAACTAGATGAAGAAGAAGATGACAACGATGAGGGAAAGAAGAAGGGGAACTTACTCCATGCTGACACCTATCACCCTCCCTTTGATGCTTGCGACCACGATCGTGATCATGATCTCTTTGTCTCCCTTTTTTTGACTTGCTTCTCTAGATCCATTATTGTCATTGGATCTATTTTGACCAGAACCTAGATTATGGATTGTGGATTGTACATTCTGGTTGAGGGCTCCTTGAACAAAGTCAAAGAGAGGAGAATCACTAAAGAAATGGTTGCCTTCATCAATTGGGCCAAGGAGAGGTGGAAAGATATTTGACCCCTTGCCCTTCACAAGCTCATGTTGGTGCTCCAGCTGCTGATCCCTTAATTTTTGTGCTTTAGTCGGATGATAATCCCTTGAGTTAGGATCTCGCATCTCATATTCTCCATAGAGATGTTGAAGCCCGTGTCGTGTAAGCATTAGCTGAAGCATTGTTGGAACAGATCAGTTAGGTGGCAACACAATGTTGCCTTTCATATTATGCCATCGCATCAGTTCATCTTGATGTAAGATGAAGGTAAAGTCTAGTACATACTCATTGGGATGAGCACGCACCACCTGGTATTATTGAGGCACCTGAACTACCCTAGGTGGAGATGGGCTCTTGTGAGAAGAAGACATTTTGTGTTAATAAACTTGTAAATAGTGTGCAATTAAGGTTTACTTTAATGATAATAATTACTTTTTTTGTTTTTGTAGGATTTAACTCTTAGGGTTTGAACGATGAGATTACTAAGTTTCACTAGGTTTAGATAGTGCACGAAGAACTACAGTCCCTGGCAATGGTGCCAATGATGAGCGGCAAGGTACCCCTATGCCCAACTATACGAAGATGAGCGTGTATGTATGATCTGGTCAAATTTTGTACACTGTAATTACTAAGTACATTAGAGCTAAATAGTGTGTGCATGTTGTTCGTTTGTTGTCTTCCTAGTCCCACTTGTGGAATGCAATTGTATGGTTAAGTGTGACTAAGGCATAAGATTTTTATTATTTTGTGTTTTTATGGAATTACTCACCTAAAACAAGAATGAAAGTAAGAGTGATTAATTGCTAAGTAAACTATAGTCTAATCTAGCCTAACACAAGTAATCGTTCCCACTTTGCGAACACATCCTGAACTTTGTGCAAACATTGCTGGACTGTCAAACGCTAATTGTTTCTGAGCTACTAAGTGTCACATGTATGCTCAAAGGGGTCGTGCTTGTGTATCTTAATAAGTTGCTTGATTAATCAAAATTAATTACTACATAAATAACATTAATGTAAATTGCATGAAATATAGATGCATAAGAAAGAAAATCTCAAGTGCTGCAAGGAATGGATCAAAGAGCTCATCTTTATTGCCAACACAATGGTGTGCTCAGGTACATCAATGCTTAAATAAAGATCAATTCACACTTAGACCTCCTGCTACGAGCACTTGGAAAATATTCTAGCTTTCAAGTGGACAACTTGCAAGAGTTTTGCTACCTGACTACTAAAAAATTATTCCCAATTATGTGCCTGGGGGCTGTATTTATAGATCTGGGAGTAACCCTGCAATATCAAATGTACGATATCACATCTTGGGTTGCGATATCGTGTACCACCTGATATCATGTACTTGATATCGCAGCCACCCCGATATTGGAGCATATGAAAAACATGATTTATCATTGTTCATATCAAGTTTCTTGATGTAACTATTCCTATAATTCCTATTGTAATATACATAGCTTCTCATATATTTTTCATGCTTCTAGTGGCTAGTAGAGGTTCATCATGATCCTTGGGTTTGTCACACTATCTATTATAGTAGTGATGTCCCCTTCGATGTTTTTCTTCAATCCTTCTTGTATGCCTTCTTTCCTTGTCTTTGTCTTCTTCTTTGCTTTGATCATGATGATTCCTTCAAGGATGTCTTTCTTAGTCTCTTCTTCCATCTCAATCAAGTTGCCTTTCTTGATCTCTTTATGGAGCTCTACTTCTGTGCCTGCATTCATCTTTATTAATATTTGTCAATACGGGTGATGAAGACGATGGAGAACTTGGAGAGTAGTATCAAATTACTCTATTTCTATGGCTCTTTTATTCTTCCTTTTTGGATATGTTGAAGGTTCTAAGACTTGGACCCTCCTTTTTTTGGGATCTGTCTCATCCCTTCTAGGATTTTTTGCTAAAGTTGAACATGGTTTTTGTTTCATAGGATCTTCAATGTATAGAACATGCAATTGAAAATTAGATCTATGATGGGGATACTTTTCAACTTGATACTCCATATATTCTCTTTCTAAGGGTAGTATCACATAAGACACACACTTACCCTTTTCTTATTCATACTTAGCTTTCGTAATGGCATATCTTTTGGCTTTGGCTTTAGTCAACTGATAGGGTCTAGTCATGTCCTTCATGATCTAGTAACCTCCATGTGTGTGACTAAGATCAAATATTAGTATAGTATCTTGAAGCATAGATGAAGTTGATCAGTCTAATGACAATATAATATTATCTTGTAAATCTCTCCATCTAAATTTCTCATATTGATGAGAAATGAAGGTGAAACTTGAATAATATGGATCAGTATGAACATATGAAATCCTTATTTTTATTGGTCCATTCCAACTTTCTTCAGCATAAGTTTTGTCATTACTTTCATTAATATCATTAGTAGGTGGAGAATTCACTTTGTGTGTCAAAACCATGTTTAATCAGTTAGGACTTTAATATGTGTTTGAAAATGTTAAATATTTTGAAATGTGAATTGTATACAATATAACAAATTTGTATGATATAAACTAACTATAATATTAACACCATTCGTGGTAACAAGGCCAATGATTAGTAACAACTGTTTCCAATGTCTAACTATACAAGTCATAAGCATACACACATGACCATATCGAAATTCATGGATGGAATAATATAAACTATTGCTAATAAATACGAAGTTCATGATTGTTATCTTTGTACTAGAGTTAGTAGTACTCAAATCATATGGCTTAACTCACACTAAGGCATATGATGCAATGATGTTACTTAGCTCTAAAATAATGAGAATTAAAGATTGTAAAATCAATGTTGATTCTAATTAACTAAAAGATAATAGAAACTATCCTAACAATAATAAGCATATAGTTCTAACTTGTTATACATGTCTTGGATTGGTACAATTACCACTTGGATTACCAAGAAATTTGCTACTAGGGGAACCAAGCAAAGTTATTGCTAGGTTATTAGATGATTGCACGTTACACTCAAAACTAGTTGTACATATTTTATCAAATTACTAAAATAGATTGGAAATGTAAATGAAAAGTAAAAATAAATGATAGTTGAAATTAAATTTTAGGTAATGTAACTCTAAGCTAAGTGAAATGATACAATGGTTATGAATAATCTCCATCTTTATTTCTCTTCATGAAGCATATCTAGGTATACTTGAATAAAGATGTCGTACAACTATTTACAACCACACCGGGGCACTCCCAACTAATTCTAACTTCCTAAAAATAAACTACAAAAGTCTAGGTAAGGTGTTGATTGAAAAGATTATTTGCCATAATGATCAATTAGTATTTATAGGCATGACCAAACCCAACTACATTTTATCTACAACATCATATATTAACCTATGATATTGTAGTCAATAAATTCCAAGTGGTTTATTATCATGGGACTTGTACATGGAAATTCCAATAGACTTATAGATGTTTCCTAGCATCTCACATTAGTGAATGGTAGCCATCAACATTGAACTAAATGTCAAAATTATCATGTTCATTTATGTTGTATCTCACTAGATTAAAGTAGGCACTCTTCACAAGAAGATAACGGACTTAGAAAGGTCCCTTATTTATTTCTAAATTGTAAGAAATCCATCATGCAAAGCTTTGCAAGTTAAAACATGAATCTCATCTCCTAGGAAATATACAAGACATTAATTCTACCTCTAATAAAAGAAAGAAATATTAAGTTGAAGCTCGTTGATCAATCTATCATAGTCTCAATGGGATATGTTGATGATATGGTGAGTGTTATCAATGAATGGTTATGTCTAGGAGATTTCCTGGTATTCCATGTTGTAGTAAGGATGAGTTTACCATCCGTATGGAAAGAACATAACGTAGTGGCATTGATGCTAATTTAAGCATCATGGACATTTCCATGGAGATTGCTAAGGAAAATAAGCATAACATGATTAAGAGATGACATTTTCCATGCATAATTTATGGTAACATGAGGTGCAACTACATGTAAAAAATTTGGAGTCTCAAAGCCACAATCATTTTTGCATGGAGCCAATAGAAAAACTTATCAATTCCTATGTTGAGAAACTAGATGAAATAAAGGGCATGTAGTAAAAGCTTTTCCAAGAAGAGCATGTCCAAGAAGAAGTTGTTAATAGAAGAAAGCTAGAATTTTCTCAAGAGCTAATTCCAAAGTTCATTGAGCTAAAAAAATTGCCAAAATATCTAGAGTATGGCTATATGAAGAATGAAAAAAATTTCATTATCAATGTTCATCTTACAAAAGATTAGAAATGAAAGTTGCTCGCAATGGTAAACAAGTAGTCAATAGCTTTCACTAGGTTATATAATGAAATAACAAGGGTTGATCCACATATATGCTAACACTACATGTACATAGATTCATCAACCTAGGTGATTATCTCAAGATAAGTGAAACCCAAATATTAAAGAGATGATTAGAAAGAAAATTAAACAACTTTGTAAGGTTGAATTTACCTATCGTGTTGTAGATAGTAAGTGGATTATCCCACTCATAATTGTGCCATGACCACATTCTCAAGTTCCTTAGGGACATTTGCATTTAAAAAGATATTCCTGGCCTATGTGATACTCCTACCACATTTCAATACTTGGCATTGAGCATGTTTTAAAAATAATGTAGTAATGGAGTAGAAGTCGTTATAGATGGCTTCTCCACCTATCGATTTCATTTTAAACAAGACTTGGATAGACTAGACTAAATGCTCAAGCATTGTGTAGAGATAAATCTAAAGCTAAATTGATAAAAGAGTCACATGATGATCTAAGAGGCCATAGAATTTCAAAAAATGGAATTGAGATGGATCCTAAGAAAATCAAGGTGATTCAAGAAATTACATACAGATCTCAAAAATACATGAGATTATTTCTTGCACACATAGGGTTTCACTGGTGCTTCATTAAGAATTTCTCAAAAAATCATTACATCATTGATTGAAATCACAAAGAAAGATGCATAATTTGTTTGAGTTGATTAATGTGAATGTAAGTTTTTAGATGCTAAAGCAAAAGCTCATGGATACGCTTATCCTATGAATATTACATTGGTTCAAACATTTCCACATTATGATAGATGCATCTTATTATGCATTGAAGGTAATGTTGACATAGATATATGATAAAAAATGTCCATGTTACATTCATTATGGTAGCAAAAGCATAATCGGTGTATAGCTAAATTACATCATTGTAGAAAAGAAGTTGATGGTGATGGTATACACATTTGAAAATTTTAGACCCTATTTGCTTGAATATCTAGTGCTTATGTACATATACCGCCATGCGATATGGTTTCTAATGAATAAACTAGTGGTGGAACTTCATACCATTTAGTAGCTTATGATCTTATAGGTATTCAATATTACAATGATATACAAAAAAGGGATTGAGAATGTAGTCACAGATCATTTGTCCTAGCTATGATGGGACTAAAAGGCTAATGAAGAGCTTCTTTTAGATCAATTTTCAATTTTGATTATCTTTGCAAAGATAAATCTTGTTTCCTCTTTAATGATCACTTTTAGATTATATTGAGTATCTTACCTATTTAAGAGAGTTGAAAGTTACTCCTAAATAGAGCAAATGAAGGACATACCAATTTCTCCATAGGTCAAATAATACATGGAAATAGGGGGCAACCTCTACAATTTCTCCATGAACCATGCATTTACCTAAAATTTTATATGTATTATTAATATGAGTAATACACTTTTAATTATCAATGTTTTAATTTTTATTAAGAAAATATAATTAAAAAACTATCAAATCCTATAGCTTTACCATCTCCTAAACTAAAATTCATTACTAAACAGCTTCACTTGGAACAATCTTCGTAAGGGGCAGGCTTGCATTTATAGTCGGTTAGATAGAGATTATTTTTCCACTCTTTCTTTTTAGCAGACCCTTTCTACTACTAAAGTCCACCAACACGCAACCTTATCTGATCATTTCCCCATTACTTTATCTAGGCAGATTCATAATGACCACCAACAACGGAATTATCATCTCTTTAGGCTACATAGTCAATGTTTCTCTTCTCCTTCTGCCCAACAACTTCTTTCTAGCCTTTGGAACGCTGAACCTAGACCCTTAGGTCCAAAGGGTTGGATCCACTGGTGGCTTTAGACTACTAGTAGAGTTAGGAATCTCGCTCGTCATTATGGTAAGGAAGTTGCCTCTCATTCTCGGTAAAAGTACTCCAACATATGCTCTACCATTGAGCACCTTACAACCAAACTAACTGATGATCCCTCCAATAATCACCTACAAGGGGAGCTTGCCAAAGCCCGTATAGCTTTTCAACATTGGGAAGTATATAAGGCACAAGGTGCCTTGATTAAAAGCCGACTCACTTGGCTTAACATTCAAGATGAGCAATGTAAGGAATTCTTTAAGTACCTTAACTGGTCCTCCCCTTCACCCTCTTTAGATAAACTCTCCATAAATGGATCCATTATCACTGACCAAAAAAGTCTTCTCTCTTACCTTAAGGAACACTTTGAGGCCTTATTCACCACTACTCCTAGGGATCCCACATCCTTCGCGGCCGCCACTTTAAATTATCCTAGACTGGTTAATTCTTCTATGCTGACAATTTTAGAAGCTGATATTACTTTAGCTGAGCTTCAACAGGCTTGCTTTAACCTAAGCCCTGGGAAAGCCCATGGTTATGATGGTTTTCCAATCGAATTTTTCCAAAAGCATTGGGATTTGGTAGGTTCTGACCTCTTCCATGTTATCAAAGAGGCTACGCTTACTNCGAGGGTCAGGATATCCTCCTGATGAAGCTTGACTACGCTAAAGCCTATGATAATATTAAGTGGGACTTCATTATCCAAACCATGACTCAATTGGGTTTTGGCCCTAAGTTCATTCATATGGTAGAATGCTTATTCTCAGATGCTACTATGTGAATCGTGACTTCCTTCAACATCACTTCTCCCTTTTCTATTCATAGGTCTGTTAGGCAAGGCTACCCTCTTGCTCCTTACCTCTTCATCATTGCTACTGATTTTCTTTGTCATCAAATCAACTTGGATATTCAAAATAATGTTTTATATGGGGTTCATCTATCTTCTCCTCAACATCAACTCCTCAATATGTATTTCGCTGATGACTCCTTTTTCCTTATTCAAAACAATGTTGTTAATGTGTAGCATCTCTCGTCTTGAGTTGAGCAATATTGCTCCCTCTCTGGATCTATTATAAATTGGCATAAATCTTCAGTATATAGCTTCACCAATAACTACAACCATTTGTCCAATTATAGTTGGAAGCGTACTCAAGATCATGAAATCATTAAGCTTTTAGGAATCCCTTTTCACTTTAGAGGCCCAACTTCAAAGCTCTGGGACCAAGTACTTTCTCGAATTCAAAGGAAAATTGAAAAATGAAAAACCAAACCCCTCACCCTTACCGGTAAGTATCTCATTTATAAGTCTATTTGTGCCTCTACCCACGTTTATTATTCGTCATGTTGGGCCCCTTCCCATGATTCTTATCAGAAGCTTGAACGATTATTTTGAGACTTCATGTGGTCGTCTAAAGACTCCCAAAAAGGCTTTCATTGTGTTGCCTGGAATATAGTAACTCTTCCTAAGAACAAAGGTGGATTGGGCCTTTTGAACTCTTTTAAGCAAGGTCTCACCCTTGTTGCTAAGTGGTTGGTTTAGCACTTGGATGCCCCCAATATTATTGGGAATCTTCTTTAGTTAAGGCTTTGACAAGCATTCCCTACGAATAAGTTCATCTAGAAGGGTATCCACCCTGTTAATTGGATCCTTTCTCCTCATGACATTATCATTCTTGGAACACATGTTTTCAAAAGCATTTGGAAGGCTTGGCAGGTCTTACATTTTCATGTGAATTGGGATAATGTTCATATCAATCCTACTCTCCTTTCTAAGATTTGCCCTTG
>MNCI01027303.1:251961-276938 GCA_015680685.1 Gnetum montanum
GGGTGCCTCTCGTATGGGTATGAAAACCCAGGAATAGTCTTAGTTGGAGAGGGCTACGTGGCCTTTTGCAAATAATAAACTAAAAAAAAATTTGGAATTTAAATTAAATAATTATCTTGAATATAATAAGTAACTAAAGAAATGAATTTTCCCTGGTCTCACTGACATTGCTGATCTGTGATTGCTGATGGTGTCCATTGCTGGGCAGGAAGATTGCGATCGTCGCATAAGAGGGAGAGAGAGAGAAAGAGAGAAAGAGAGACTACCCACCACAGTTTGCAAAGGGCATCAACTACAGTCCTCAAAGCCTGTCATCATTTGCCACCTTTTGCACACTGTCGTAGAGAGGAAGATCATCCACCCACATCTGCACCACTGAGACAAGTTGCTGGCTCAAAGAAAATCGCACGTCTCACATCTTGCATGTGGGCTGCGCTGCTGTAGACAAAAGAAAAAGAGAGAGAGAACCCTCCTGGGCTGCTGTAGAGACCCCAAGAATTTGATTTTGAGCCACTGGCTCCTACCTTAGACCCTCCTTGAAGATCAGCTAGAAGTATGTAAAATACAAGAAAAAAAGGAGGAAACTACTGCCTCTAGAGAGGAAGCCGCCCCCTCAAGATTGATAATAAGAGCCCCTTTAGGACTAATAGAAAGAGCCCTTTTTTTTTGGACTCATAGAAAGAGCCCCCCCTCCTTAGTTTTATAGCTACTGCAGCCATCCATAATGATGCCCACCTTTCATGTAACGCCTATAGAAACCACCACCACTTCTTGCATAATAACGTCCACGTTCTCAAATTTAAGTGCCCACTATGTCTGTAACTTCTGAAACATCTGCCACTAATGTCTACAACCGCCACCATCAATGACCACCACTCGGCAATTTAAATATCCAGTACTTGCATGATTTTTACTATGGTTATTAAGAGAGAGAAATAAAGACATTGATAATCATGGCCCCATGAGAGCATGGGAGTGTTGACATCAACAAGCACTTAAGTAATGGTGATGCAAATTAGGTGCCACCAATTTATTCTATTCTTTTAAGATACTAAGATATTATCACAACTCTATTCCTACCTCAAATCCTTTTGCTATTTTCGGTTCAAGCACATATGTTGAAAATGATGTAAACGTTGTTAGGGTGGGGCCCATTCTCTCAACTAATAATTAATTTTTTCTCTTTTTAATTTTCAAAAATATCAATTATAAGGTTGCAAACTTGACCGAGACATCCCTATAATTGGATAGATTTTCTTTTTCATGTTATTTTTGGTGTTCTCTGCCTAGTGGTAAGCTTGTAGTGTACTTTGAATGGTTTTTTCCCCTTATTATCAATATTATTTTTGTGTCCAACTTCAACTATGACATTGCTAGATAAATAGTCAACTATACAACGTTATTGTTAGCTAGTTTATATTTGTGGGATTAGGTGAGTTTCTTTCTTCTTCTTCTTCTTTTTGCTTTATTAGCTTATGGATGTGAGGAAAGGAGGGTTTATATTTACGGGATTAGGTATGTATGTGGGTATGTTTTTTTTTTTGCTTGCTTTTGGGTGTGGGGAGAGGAGGGGGACTTGAAACAATTTGATTAGAGGTATACCTCAAAACATATATCTAACATAGTACTTTGGAATAATTTAAGAACATAACAATTCCTCAAGTGTAACTTGAACTTGTAACCAATTGCATATAAATCCTTATCCACCTCTCATTGTCCTATATCTGTAGAACTTTTTCTTCTTCTTCTTGTTATTCTTTTTTGGTGAGGTGGAGGACTCCTAAGACATATCATTAAAATTATAATTTAGAAGAATTATAGAGGGCATATAGGATGCCTTTACAGCGTAACATGAAGTGCCAACCTTTTACTTATCAAAACAATAAGCTATCCACTTTAGCCATCCATAAAAACAATAAAACAAGATATTTGTAAGATAATGATAACATGACGATGATAAAATTTTACGTGTTTGTTTTAACTAAGGTAATACGTCTCTAGATTTTTCAAGTGAAAACATATGATTTTTCAGGATGCTAAAAGAGGAAAAGTCAATGGTTAATGATATTCCATGTGAAAAAATTTCTTAAAAAAAATATACTAACATGGAGCACTAGATATACATCGGAAAGAATTTGAATGATGCATTTTTGTTTTGGAAATGGTAAGATACTCTATGAACAACTCTTTGCGTTTAAATAAACCCATAACCCTAGATTCTATGCTTACAACTTTGCACCTCCTCCTACCCTGCATTGAGCTGAACTGCTGGTTAGTAGGCTTGACATGGGAAAGCAAAAAGATGGACGATTAACATGAAAAAGGCACCAATCACATGGGGAAAGCAAGTGCTTTCGAGATAATCAAATTCAAATGACCCAGAAAACCTGATGAAGCAACATTCATGGGAAAGAGTAGTAGCCTGAGCAAGAAGGTTGGAATTATTGCAGCACTGCTGTTCATCTTTTTGAAAATTAGCGGGAGAGGAATCCTCCAATGCCAAGAAGCCAGGTGTTCAAGTACCAGAAAGATGCCTTCTCTCCTCATATCTGTGTTCTCTCTCCTTCTTCCTGATTTTGATGGGACTCCATGCCCTGTTGTGGTGGGCCTCTTGATTCTTTGCTTTGCTGTGCTATCCACTGCTCTCCACTGCAGTCCTGATTTTGATTTTCAACTCTGCATAATTCCCCACCCGAATCAAAGCAATCCCAATGTCCACTGCACCAATCTTGCTCCTTAGTGGGGGATTACACTTGTATTTATGACCTTGATTATCTGGCTTTGTATGGGATTGCATTACGTCTCCATGGCAGGTTTTGAAGGAGAAGATTCGGATTTGTGCATGGCTTTGAATTGCTGACGCCACAGAGAGAGAGAGAGAGAGGAGAGAGAGACCGCTCTGCTGCTGCCGCCTGTGCCCGGTATTTATGCCGCTAGATCTCTCTGCACCCGAGTTTTGAAATCAATGCGCTGCTCTGTTTTTGTTCTGCAATCTCGCTCTCTCTCTCTCTCAGAGCGTCTCTGCTTTCTTTTTGTATTGGCTTGCTTTTGTTTTGCTTTTTGCATTGGTGGGTTTTTCTGGGTTTGGTACTCTGGTTACTCTCTCTCACTCTTGCCAAATCCATTTCAGTCATGGCAGTGCAGTTTGCTGCATTCTTACATGAATTTCACGCCTTTTAGTCCGAGGAAACTGGTGCTGCTGCTGTACTCTCTCCGTGGATTTGTTTTGTTTTGTTTTGTTTGGCAGGTAGTTTTATCGTTGTTTCAATTTTTTAAAAAATCTTTAAAATACAATGTGTCAGTGTGATTTGAATGGCCTGTGAATTTTGTCAATGGGAGGCCTCATGATGATGGCTGTTGAAAGTGGAGTTGTCATAGACGGTCCTTTACTATTAAGAAATATTTGGCTACCCTAGCAATCATGACATGATCTTTAGTGCCTCTGTCATGAATGTGTGTAGAGCCCTCGCAAGAATCTGTCTGTAGTTTTTTGGTAGGGCCTTTTGAGGAATCAAATTTGAAGGGTTGTTCCATCTTTTTATTGAAGAATGCTTGCTTTTTATCTTTCTGAGGACAGCAGCATTGAAGTTGGGATGTGATTTGTTGCTTGAAAGGTAATTATTCTGAATCCTAAATATCCGAGAATGTAATGTATAAGATGTGTGTTGGAGTTTTTGCAGGACTGTGAAGCAGCAGAGGAGCAATGGAGAGTTATGATGCAACAAGAATTGTGTTCTCCAGGATCCAGAGTATGGAGCCTGAAAATGTATCCAAGATCATTGGGTATTTGCTGGTTCAGGGCCTTGGAGAAGATGAGATGATGCGTCTGGCTTTTGGGTCCAATGCTTTTTTGCAGAGCATGATCTCCAAGGCTAAAAAGGATCTAGAACTGTATTCCCAGTTGGCTTCTAGTTCAGTGCCTCATCAGCTTCGGTGGGAAATTCTTCATCCCCAGCCGGATCACAGGCACAACTTCATTAATCTGAGCAGGCATCATAGCCTGCCCAGTGATCTGAAGTTCTCAGAGTGCTACCAGAGCCAAAACCAGCAAGAGGCTCTCAATTTGGTTCCGTACATTCATGGAAACCATCACAGGAGATCATATTCTATGACCGATGTGGGTTCTTCCAAGCCCTGCATATATTTTGCCAGAGGCTACTGCAAACATGGGATTTCCTGCAGATTCAGCCATGGGTACGAGGTAAGATCAGGGGGAGATTCAGGGCCTCCACTGGAGGCATTGGAATGTGAGCTTCAGGAGCTGTTGAGGGGAAGGAGGTCACCTGTTTCAATTGCTTCACTGCCTCAGCTTTACTATGAGAGGTTTGGGAAAGTTCTGCAAGCAGATGGTTACTTGACAGAGAGCCAGAGACATGGGAAATCTGGTTACAGTCTCACAAATCTTCTGGCAAGGTTGAAGAACACCATTACGGTCATTGACAGGCCTCATGGGCAGCATGCCGTGGTGTTGGCTGAGGATGCTCAGAGATTTAAGATTGATAGGGATTTTCTTCTAGCTCCAACAGTTAATAATTCCGGGTGCAGGCAGATATACATGACATTTCCTGCGGAAAGCACATTCACAGAGCAAGATGTCTCCAACTATTTCAGGTGACTTGTTATGTTTAAATCATGATGTGAGCTTTTTTTTTCAGGGATCTAGGTTTTTCATGAGATCTGGATTAAGAATTTTTTGAATAATTGTATGTATGATTTTCAAGAGTTTTCATTTCAGGGTTTTGGGTTTTTTTGGTCTTGGACTTAAAACTTGTTGGTACCCGGGTCTATGATTTCAGGATTTATGGGCCGGTGCAGGATGTCAGAATTCCTTACCAACAGAAGAGAATGTTTGGTTTTGTTACTTATGTTTTCTCTGAGACCGTGAAACTCATTCTGTCAAAGGGTAATCCTCATTATGTTTGTGGCGCCCGAGTTCTTGTCAAACCATACAAAGAACGGGTCAGGTATCCTGGCATGTGGTTATTGTAGAACACTGTTATTCAAAAGTTTTTGACTTGACGTTTAATGCTGTTCTTCATTTGCCTTATTCAAGATTTTACCTGTTCTGCACCTTTGGTTACAATCATGTTTACGGAAATCTTGATCTGGATACCAGAAAGAATGTTGAAAGATCAGAACCCCCGAGGAGTTTGCCCCCGTCTTGCACTGTGGAAGGCAAGGAGCATGATTTCCTCTCAGGTGTTGCAGCTTTTTGCATGACTTCTCTAATATTTGATATTAAAAAAAAAACACTGTTTTCAGGCATTCGAAGAATGCTGTTTTTATGTAATGATCTGAAATAACGGATCTTGCTTTTTGATTTCAGCTCAGGGCGCGTTTCAGCAAACCAGGAAGCCAGTGGAAGAACAAGAGCATGCTAGAGAACTAGAACGGCTAAGACTTGCAGATCTCAGAATCTCGGAACCTGAAAATCAGTCATTTAAAACTGTGAGAAGCAACTTCTCAAATGCCATTAATGCGGATGAAATTGGTTCGGCAGATACAACCACAGGCTCTGAAGGTTGAGAATAAGGATACCCGATTACTTTGACTGCAAAATCTACAATCATTGACCCACCACCATCAACATTTTAAAATATTTCTTTTGATTGGAAATTGTTTTGCAAGATCTAACAGATTCACGCTCTATTGATGCAGATCTCAATGGCTTCGATTTGCAGACAGAACAATTCCGTTATCTGCTGGATGTGTTGGACAGTGAACAAAATGACAACTATGAAAGGTAAACATTCAACAAGATGTCTGGTGGATGTTTCTTGAAATTGATTTTTGTTTTTAAGTTTGATGAATTTTTGTTGCTCGTTAAAACTGACTAGTTCATACAATATTTTATTCAGCAATGGACAAAGCCCTGCTGAAAACCTTTTAGACATTTCCAATGCAGAAGCGGCAGAAATTTCTCTTCATTCACAGAGAAAATCTATGAATTTTTCACTGCTAAACGATCCAATTCGTGAATTATCTTCTCCCAAGGAAAAGTGAAATCTGCCCAGTGGCTCCTTTTGGTTCTTTTTACTTTTCAATCATGTTCTTTTTCTGCGGTCTTTACTTTTTCTGATACTCCTACCTTTGAAAATTACAGATTCCTCTGTGGAGCGGATGCAGATAAAGGAAACCCAACATAGTAAATCAGTATTTCCTATACATAGATAGAAAGGTTGAGTCCATCTAGATTAGAATTCAGATTCTAATTTATTATTATTATTGTTGACTGCCAACTTAGGTGCATGTTTTTTTCTCATTGCAGACATTGGGAAGAAAGCAGATAATCCATTTTCTTCTCAAAATAATACACTTTAGGGTAACATACACAGCTACTGGAGCTGCTGGAAAGCCGGAAGCAGCAAGAACAAATCCACAAAACAGACTACATATCAACTAGAGATAAATGTTAACTGTCAGAGACTAATACTTAAAATCCTGCATCATGGAGTACACAGCAAAGTGTAGGTCAAAGGCTTCATTTGCATGGTAGTTAGGAATTAGAATAGGGAGAGAGCCATAAAGAGTTAAAAAAAGAAGAAGCATTGGCTCTGCATGTATTTGCAGGCAGAGAAAAATCCTCTGCAAAAGCACAGTGAATCAAGTTTTTCTTTTATAAATCTCTGTATACACCATATCCTTAATAGTGAATATGATAATACATCTTTCTTTGATTGGTTGTTAGGAAACAACCTAATTTCATTTCTTATTGACCACTCGAGGTTTGAAGGGGGTTTGATGGGGGAGTTGCCCAATTTGAAGGTGTCTTGTCTGTTGGGAATGAAATCTGGGCTGGCTGGGCACAACCCACGAAATGCAAGTAAACAAAAGACAAATTTATCAATTTAGATGCCTGACTCAGTGTGTCCTGTGCACAGCCTGCCACAGCCAAATGTGGCCATGACTGATGACTGAGAAAAGTCTCAGTCTCAGGGAAAGGCTTGCAGAGGCTGTCTCCCACTCACAGTCCATCTTCTGCTGCTGCTTTTGTCACTCATCATGTACTACTGATGAGTGATGACTGATGTTGCATCTCTGTGTGAGGCTCTGAAAGCTGAAAGCAGTAGCAGCAGCGGAGTGGGCCCTGAATGCTATAGAAAGGCCCGTAATTTCAGCAGGGGTGGGCTCTCCCTCCCACTGGGGGCTCTCATTCTTTCATTTGGGCTTTGTTTCCTTTTGGAATTTGAAACAGCCTTTTGAGACCATGTGCTTCCAATTAACTACCCAAAAAAAGTGGGGTTTCTGTTACCGAGAGAGAAAGAGAGAGAGAATGGAATAGCTGCTTTTGAAAAGTGGGTTCTGTCCTGCAACAATCACTCTGCAAATTCTAATTTCTCCAAGTTGCAGCTGCTTGATTGGATAAGATGTCTCCTTTCTTTGTCACAGTGTAGCCCATCAATGGATCCTTTTTTCGCAGCCTAAACAGTCATCAGACGGGGTAAATTAGCAGCCGTGATTGGCTCCTTGGGCAGTTCCATGTAGCTAACAGTAAAGGCAAAGAACAACGTCCCAACAGAAATATCTCAAAATAGGGTTATATGATTTGAATAGCCGAATGTTCGATTGTTTGCAAAGTTGTGCATATCTTTGCGTCTGAATGTGCTTTCATGAGGTTTGCTGAAAAGAAGAAAAAATAAACTCCATCGTTACGTTACATTACGGCTGTTGGGAGCATGCGAGCAGCTGATTTGAGAAGAGTTTACAGGTTAAGGGTTAGCAAGATTACTTTTATAAAAGAAATCGAAATCCAAATTAAATTTTATGTCAATTAAAATAGCTTGATCGTGTGTCATAAAGTAACGGTAAAAAAAGTTTTTATAGTTTTAATGATATCGGTGTTTTAATTGGAAACACAAAAAAAGCAGATTGCTTTTAAGGAAATTGGAAGGTTTCAGAACTAATAAACTGGCATGGGTGGACACAGGATTGGCAGAATGAGAATATTTAAGCTGGTATTATAATAGCAAAGTGAAAAATATAGCATATTATAATATCAAAGTCAAGAATATACCTATTAGAAGCAGGCTGCAAAGCTTAATTCGCTGAAATCGAGAGATGTTAATTTCATATTTTTTCATGCCTCTGCATCTCAAAAAGATCTACTACGTTATGACGATTCAACAGTGGATATCAGATCAGAAAGAAAGAAAGAGAGAATTGTTTGCTTTCACTCTGCATTGTAGCATTCATGTAAGCTCTCAGGATATTAATTTTTTTTTTAAAGAAAAAGCCTTTTTCCCACCGAAAAAAGAAATTCATGAGGTTTTTTTCTGTCATGACAAGAAACAAATCATGAGGTATGAAGGGTTTTTTTCTTTCTTTTATTTTTTTTCAGATGTGATTAAAAAGGACATTGTGAATATGGTCTTTGAATTTGGATGGTCAAACAAAATGTTAAAGAATATCTTTTTAAGAAATTAGATACATATTTAATATAGAATTTCATGCCATTAACTTATGTACAACTTTATAAAATATTTTTCAAATTTCTTGTGTGAATGCTTAAGAAGGTAATGAATCATCTTATAGCTGAGGACCAAGTTGGTTTTATGTAGGGTACTAATAGCTTGAGTTGTGGTTGTAGTGCAAGAAGTTTATTTAACAAGTATAATAGAACCTTATTTTAGCATTTAAGCTTAATGTTAATAAAACATATAAATGCATCATTTGATAATAAATGAGAGAAGTACTATGTAGATTCAACTTTCTAAATCACTACATTAGTAAACTTTAAGTTTGCTAAGAAGGTTCTTCATTTTTACTTTTAATGAATAACTTTAAAGCTCTACCTTTCTCTTCAAGGAATGCTTTAAGGTAGGGAGACGTCATTTCCCTCTAGACATAGAATGAACTACAACCTCTTTAAGAAAGTTGAGATTAGCTAACTTAGTTAAGTGTATCCTTCCAACCTATTGGTAGGAACAATTCACACGTTCATAATTTGTCTATGTTAATTTCATCTTTTTTCAATACAATAGTAACTATGTAAACAACTTGAAGAAGACTATTGATGAATTTTCTGTAGCTTTAAACATAATCATTAATTATAATAAGATTAAACTTTATTCATTTCATATAGCTCCAAGATGTTGCATTTGTTACTTGAGAATTTAGTTGTTTTATTGATCATTTTTCAACAAGTATTTAGGAATTCTAGTGGCTCTCAACCATGTACACAAACTCAATGGACAAATATCATGGCTAAAATTAACTTCAAACTTGAAGGTTGGAAAAGAAAGCTTGTTGGTCAAGCTTGAAGAATGCAACTAATTAGAAGTTGTCTACAAGTCTTACCTCTCTACTTTGTCATGTTATAAGGATTTGTAAGTAATAATTGCATTAATTGAAAAAAGTTGAATGTTAATTGTTATGGAATGAAACTTGTCATAGTAAACTCTATATCGTTGGATGGCATGATATTGGTTAGAACTTTAAGAAGGATGGTTAGAGACTTAAAAATTAATTAGATTCAACATTACACTTTTTTGAAAATTAATATAGCAATTACTTCATATGGATAAAATCTAGATTAGAACTGTGAAGGAAAAACATCTTTATAGTAATGTTGATTTAGAAGCATGACCAAACATGGTTCATGCTTAATGTGTCATGTTTAGGTTTATTGTGTTAACATTGTACTGATGTAGCAATATCAACGTAGGGCTAGTTATGTTGATGCAAAGACAATAAATGCCTATATATAAATGCACACACAAACTATGTTTATGACATTTTCGATTGATAACATAGCAAAGCTCTTGTAGTTTGTTTTTGTAGGATTTAGAATTTATCATTGAGTGTCCACAATATAAACTAAGTTGATTGTTTGAAATCTTATTTGAGTGATTATGTACATAGATACATTTTCATGAACAACAATAAGATTGAGATCAATGTCATCATGATCATTTACGAAATTGAGTAATTTGGTGGTAACAAGATGATTGATGAAATGTCTAGTTCCTATTAGTCCATTGAAGCCTAATTGTAAAAGTATTGTTTCATGGAAGCACATTATGAAATCACCAAGGGAAAGGAGGTTGCCATTCCACTAACACTGCAGTATGAAAAGGAGCATATCGACTAATAATTTGGAAAATCACATTGTTGAAATCCTTTAATCCCTCTTGTAGATGACATGACAAATCCATAGATATGTTTAACCTTGGCTAGCAACTATAGAAAAGGTAGAGCAAGACACAACAAAAGGAGAACTTTCAGGCCTAGGTCTTCTAATAGGTCAATCATAGATGACCAAAGGGGTCATAAGAGAGACATAATCTAATGCAACTCTTGTAGTTCTCCATCATCCTCATCCTCATCATTGTCAATCTTTGACTAGGGTAAATGTGACTAAAAAAGAAGTGGTAATGGTAGATGAACTGGTAGAGATGATCAGAGAGACCATTGTAGAGATGGAGGAGACAGTAAATGGGACAATGAAGTAGGAAATAGAGTTGAAAGAAGGCATACCAAGCACCACAGAAGAATGCATGATCATAACAGAGACCATGAGGTTAGAGATGATTATGATAAATCCTTGCTTGTAATTTGCAGCATGATTAACATTAGGGAGGTAGTTTACATTTTTACTAGGCATCAGAGGGACAATTAAATTAAATGGCTATATATGGGCAATATTCGCAAGTTTGAGGGAGGCCACAATGCTAATCCACAACACATTTACAAGCCTTCGATGATGCCTGCATCATGCAAAATGTAGAGAATAAATGCAAAAGGTTGAAATGATTCCCTAGCATGCTCATTAAGGAGGTAGAAAATTGATCCTGGTCCTTAGAGCTAGAATTAATTCGAAGGTGGAGTATGATGTTAGAGATCTTCAATAACAAATATCAAACATCCTTTGGGGGGTCCAACCTGAGAAAGCAGATTTAGGAATAGAGGCAAGATAATTATGACTCCCTTGATGTGGCCTTAGGTAGATATTACTCATTGTTATATAGATGCTTAGGCCATGGATTCTCTTAGAGAGAATAACTTTGCCATATCATAGATGGACTTAGAAACAAGATAAGGAAAACTCTTGGGGTCTATGTGCAAGGAAGAATTTCAAAGATGAGAGCCCACTAAATTTAGAGGTTGAATGATTAGGTAGCAAAGGAAGAAAGGGAGTTGAAAAAGCGCAAGAGTGCTAAGGAGTATAATAGAGACCTTTGTCTTTGTAAAAGGAGATATGTCTCTATGGGTAAAAAGAGAAAGTACCATTGGAGGAAGTGGTCCAATTGAAGACTTTGTTGATACAAAAACATGCCATTGAATATCGACCAAAGTTGACAAAATGTGAAACTTAATTGATGAGAAATTTCAATTAGTACTTAAGATAGTGAAGGAAAGAATGGAGGAAAATATAATTAAGAATAATAATAAGAAAAAGAAAAAGGATATTAATAGGGACTACTACCAACATAAAGGAAAAGCAATTGTAGTGGAGGAGGTTGTAGATTCCGATTCAAATGATAAAGAATGTGACATATACTAATATGAGCATCCTAAAGAATGTTGTCTTGTGTTGTCACAACTATAGAAGTTTGGGATTTGTATCTTAAATCTAAGACTTATCAATGGTAAGCACTTAGAGAAGGTTTCCTTACCTCAAGGCAATTACAGGCAGTCTTACAAACCATAATAATACAATCTTAGTGGGGATCTACCTTAATCCTTAGACTATTATCAACATTAGTGGCAAAATCCATAGTTATGGGGATGTCATTATCAAGATAATAGTACCCTTGCAGGCAACTTGACCCTTATGGTTATTATTTTTGATAGTTTGTGTCCCCAAGTAGCTCCACCACCCATGTCTTTGCTCATTACTATTATCCTACCACAAGTTTACTTCAAGAATTGAATCTCCCTTGTACACTTTTCATCTGCCATAACACTTGCAGCCACATGTTCTTAATCCATTACCACTAGCTCTATTGATGTAAGGTGAAATAACCCCATAACCACAACAAGGAAATGCCACTAGAGCTATGAGCAAGCAAGTGGATGATGAATTAAGTAGTTCCAAGTTCAAGCCCTAGAAATGCTCATTTTTTAGACATGCTAGTCCATCCAACTTTGCACAAGCATCTATAGTTGTGGGCCCCACATGTACATCCTCTTAGATGCATTCTAAGATGCCTTTAAATCAAAGCACAACAAATGTCAAAGCTATTATGTTAACCCATGTTGTTACTAACTGGATTAAGGCAAGAAATCTTCCTAGGAAGAGAACTAATCTGGGATGTTCCATTATCTATCTATAGATCATAGGGAATGCTCCATGCAAGGTTCTATTGGATTCAGGTTCTAGAGTTAATTTGAACTTACAAGAAATGTATAAATTATGAAACCTTCCTTCTTTAAAGAAATGCAACATTAAACTAGAGCTTGTTGATCAATCTATCACTATTTACTTGAAATTAGTGGAAGACATTATGACCACCATTAATGGATGGTCATATCCTATTGATTTTCTTGTGATCCATGTTGACAATTGCAAGGAAAAGTTTTCCATCATCATGGAAAGAGCTTGACTAAGCACCATTGATGCCAAGCTAGGAATTAGAGACTTGGAAATCTCTAAGAAAAATGAACATGAAATAGAAAAGAAGTGTGTTCCATGCATCACATATAGTGACATAAAGTGCAGTTGCATGTAGAAAAATTTGGTAGTTAGACAAAGAACCATCACAAGATGCAAATTATGTAAGGAATTAGTCATTATGTAGAAGTGCCTATAGGTAGCAGTCACCAAGTAAGAAGGTACCTAGTGGTTTAATGCAAATGATAGCTACAAATTCATAATATGCAAGGAATCAATTGAAGCATTCACCAACTCATATGTTGAGGAGTTGGCTAAGATGGAGAAAATGATGTAGCAACTCTCAGAAGTAATACCAGTGAAAGAAAATATTAATTAAATGGAGTTAGAGATTTCAAAAGAACTTGTGCCAAAACCAATAAAACTAAAGATATTAATGAGATCATTAGAATATGTTTTTTTTAGAATAACAAATCAATAATAATCAATGCAAAGCTAGTGAAGGAACTAGAAAAAGAAGTTATAGGGAGTTATAAACAAATGATCCACAACATTCACATGGTCCTATGATGAAATTACTAAAATTGATCCACATATATCCCCATACCTCATATATATTGATCTTGCAATAAAGCCTAGGCACCAACCATAATAGAGATTGAACCTAAAATTGAAGCAAGCAGTAAAAAGAGAAATTGAAAAGTTCTTAAGAACTAGGTTCATTTATCCTATTGTGGATGGTGAGTTGGTCAACCCACTAGTGAATGTACCAAAGAAAGAAGGGTAGTGGTAAATCTGCATCAATTTTAGACTACTCAATATGGTAACATTCAAGGATCAGTTTTCCTTACCATTTGTGGATCAGGTGTTAGATAAATTGTAGGCCACATGTACTACACTTTTCTAGATGGTTATAGTGGCTATAACTAAATCTAGATTACACTAGAAAATCAAGTCCACACCACATTCATGAGTCACTTGGGGACCTTAATGTACAAGAAGATGTCCTTTGGGTTATTTAATGTGCTTGCAACTTTCCAATGCTTGGTCTTAAGCATCTTTTAAAAGTAGATAGGAAATGGTATTGAGGTCTCATGGATGACTTCTTCACCTATGGATCTAATTTCGAGCAAGCCTTGGGGCTAGTTGGAACAAGTTTTAAAGAGGTGTATGAAGACTAACTTGAAGTTAAACTAGTAGAAGAACTAACTCATGGTCTAGGAAGGCATATTATTAAGACATAGAATCTTAGGAAAGGCATTGAGATTGACCAAGAAAAGATAAAGGTTACCTAAGGAATCACACAAAGACCTCAAACAATGAAAGATATGAAGTCATTCCTTGTTCACACATGCTATCATTAGTGCTTCATTGGAAACATTTCTAAAATTGCCAAACCATTGGTGAAATTTACAAAGAAGGATGCATCCTTCTATTGGATAGCGGATTGTAAGAAGGCATTTGAGCTTATTAAATAGAAGCTTGTAGAGACTCCAATTCTACAAGCACCTTACTAGTGTAGGTCGTTTCACATCATGACAGATGCATCTAATTATGCATTAGGGGTCGTGCTTACACATATGGATGACTAGAAACACTCATATTGAATCTATTATATGAGCAAAAGTATTGCTGGTACATAATTAAATAACAACATCACAATAGAAAAGAAATTAATGGTGGTGGTCTATACTCTTGAGAAATTCAAGCATTATGTGCTTGAATATCCTATCTTTCTACACAAAAATCACAACATAATCTAGTTGCTATTGAACAAGCCAGTGGTGAATCCCCAAATGATCCAGTGATTGGTGATCTTACAAGAGTTTAACATTATAATGAGGGAGCCTAACTTGCAAGCCATACAATTCTAAAATTGTCATTGTAGATCATCTATCTAGATTAATATGGGATAATAAGGCTAATAGATAAACTTTATTTCATTAGTTTGCCAATGAACATTTATTTATAAAGGATATAGTAGTATTCTCAGTAGCAAACACTCCTTCGTTCACTAGCTACCTTACATACCTAAAAGAGTAGAAGGTTCATTCTAATGGGACAAGCACAAGACTCAATAATTCCTACACTAGGCTAAACATTTTATGGAAATAGAGGAAAACTTGTAAAAAAATTGTATTGATGAAGTAGTGCAATGGTGTGTTACTGAGGAGAATCAACTAAGAGTTCTTCCAGATGCACATGAAGGACTATGTGGTGGACATTATTTGGATAGGAGAACAACTCTAATAATTCTCATTTATGGATACTTTAGGCCAAATTTCTTCCATGAGTTACATTAGTTTGTTAAGTCCTATGACCACTGTTGATGAGCTGGTGGGGTATCAACATGATTTGAATCACTGTAGTAGTGGATATAACTAATGAAGCCTTTCAATCTATGGGGGATTGATTTCATGGATTCTATCTTCCCCTTTTCAAATGATAAATTATACATTGGAGTGGTTGTGGACTATTACATAAAGTGGACTAAAGTAGTTGTAGTAATAGATTGTATTATGTCAACAACCACAAGATTCTTTTAGCAATAGATGATAAATAGATTTAGTATGCTAAAGTCACTAATTTTTGATAATGACATCCATTTTATAGGTGCTACCCTTAAAAAGTTAATGAGATGCTTAGGGGTGGAGCACAAAATTACCATACCTTACCATCCCTAAGCTAATAACGAAGCTAAAGTAATTAATAAGGAGATTATATGAATCCTTACTAGGATAGGTAGTAAGTATTGAAAAGATTGGAGCATGAAAGTTAATGATTTTTTATGAGCTTATTGCTCCACTTGGAAACTTCCTATAGGCTACTCCCCATATGAACTCGTAGATGATAAGTTACCAAATTTTCCAATCCAAACAAGGTTATGCATATTAAATACTACTTGTGAGCTTGATCTTAACGTTAATCTAGCACAAAAAGGATGTCTTATGAACCTCTATGTGTTGGATAACAACTATAGGGTAGCACTAATGATGAATGAAATCCATAAAGCCTACGTCAAACAACATCATGATGCTAGGTTTTAACAAGTAAAATTCAAACCATGAGACAAGGTACTTGATTAGACTCCTGTGTGAGTCACAATGTACTAAATTCCAAACATTGTGAAAAGGATCTTACATCATATATTCTACATGTGGATATGGTGTCATGAAAATATATCATTATGATAATCCATAGAAGCTTATTCTAGTTAACATTCAATAAATTAAGTTATTTTAGAAACCTTGTGAAGCCAATGTCTTAAACACTCCTAACCTTGCTACTATATGATCCATCTTACACATCTCTCTTTTGAACCTTAGTTGTGTTAGAGACTGTTTAAGTTGAAATGAGTGCAGTTTTATCTTTTTGTATTAGAATTTTTTGTTTTACAATTTTTGATTTTAAAATTTCCAATTTCTTAAATATTTTCTCCTTATTTGGTACTTTCTAATTCCTCCTAGGTTTTCTATTTCTTACAAGTTTTTACTTTTTTGAGTTTTTTATACTTTTTAAAGTCATTTTGTAAATTTTTGTTAATAAAATTTAATGCTTAGGTGTAGAGGCCAAGCTTCTTGTTTGTATTACGTACTCTACTATTAGAACATTCAACAAATAATTATACAAAAGTAATGAGATCATGTCATTCACCCTTCTAGTTTCTATAAATTAGAGATTCTTATCATGGAAGTAATATGGTTCTTATCGTATGAAACTAAAATTAACCTATGATTGTTATGCATTGAAGAAAAGGGGAAGTGCCAAGATTGATTAGAAAAGGATGTGACATCAAGGGGATTTGTTGATTCTTTGGACTTCCTCTATGAGTCCCACTACTATATGTAATTATGCCATTACTCATGCTTTTATTGTGATGGAAGTAAAATTCTTATTAAAAGTTGTTACCTTGCTATGGAACTAGAAAGACATGTGACTTATGCATGAAGCTAGTCCTTTGGTAAGGATATCAAAATAATTTATTAATCAACATACATAAAAAAATTATTGTTGAGGCATCATTGGAAATACACATGACCCATGCTTGAAGGTAGGCTACTTCTAAGGATCTGAAGATTCTTTGAACTAGTCTCATCATGTGGCTCAAAAGACATGTAACCCATGCATAAAGGTAGGCTACTTTTAAGAATCTCAAGGTCTCTTAAATGTTTAAAGATCCATGTGCTCCATGTTTAAAGATGCATTCCTAATGGGATTAGCATTGGCTAAAGGGCTAGAAAGATATGACCCATCGCTAAAAGCATCCCTCTAACTCATGGCCTAAAGTCTTAAACTATACACTTATAATTAATTAATTATGACTTGGCTCTAATGTATGTTTCCTAGTTAAGCAGTAATGGTATTTTCATGTGGTTATGATTGGCCTCATGGTGGTGTGCCTATGATGATGCAATGTAATGTTATTGGAAAAGGTATGAACTTGGTTTGGGACTTGGATTGATAGGTATGATGGTCATTCTAACCATAATTAACATAAGAACGCATTGCAAAAATGATAAAGAACCTCACATCCTGATATCTATAATCCTTTCTAATTCTATTTCCCCTTAATATTACATGTAATTATGGATATGATGGTTTTGTTTAGTATAGTGCAAGGTTTTGATAAGAACACTTGTGTGGTATTTGGCACATAGAATTGATTAACATTCAATCTTCAAAGTACCCATGAACATCTTGTAAGATGGTTATACAAGGGTATCTTAGGCAGGAGTCTACTTTGGGGAGTCTAGTTATATACTGTTGGTGATCTAGGTCATGAACCAATTCCACTAGCCAAAAACATTATAGTGTTATTTGTTTCATTGATATGCATCAATTTTATTCATTTTCGCTTCAATTTATTAAATAACCCTATGCAATTCCTAGTTCTTCATGTTTTATGCTTCACTATCCTATTAATTCATCATCTACACTTATCCAAATCATCCACATAATCTTCATGGCTAAATATCCTTCTTATGGCTCTCATTCAATCTTACAGTGGCTCAATTTTCAAGGAAAATTGAAAACATTAGACACATCGATGCTATTGTGTTTATGCAGTCCCATTGATTCAACAATGTCAACATGGTATGAAATCACTATATATATATATATGCATTGAACCTTAGCTAACTTTTTAGATTTCACTCATTTGCATAAGGAAGTTTTTACCATTCTAGAGTACTCAAACCTTTAAGTTATGATATTCTGAGTACTAGACCTCTAAATTCAATCATTCAAAAACCTGTGATCTAATTGAGGTGAGCTCTATGTTATGGGGGTAGTAGATCTACTTATTGAAATCTTTTAAAAATCCTAGATTTCAGATGTTTAAGGTAGTTAATATTAGTAATGATTAAAATAATGTGAAATTAAGATAAAATAGGCTACCTTAGAATATTAAGATGTTATACCATAATTACTTAGGAGTTGATGCATAGCAAGTATACCCTATGCCCAACCATATCAATCACAAGCATGCACTAGTGATCTAGTCAAATCTTGTGGACTTAGTTCCTAAATTCACCTATAGAGAAAGACTGTGGACTTAAGGGTCATGTGATCATTGTCTTCCTAACTTTCACTTGTGTATGCTTTTAAGTATGGTTAAGTGTGAGTTAAAGCATATGCTATTTATTTTTGTTTGTATTTTTTTATCATAAGTCATATGTGGAAAAATGAATATTTAATGGTTAACTATTTTAACTACCTAATTGCTGTGAGGGCTAACTATCCTAACATAAGTATCCATACCCACTTAATGTACACATCTTGAACTTGTATTAATGCTACTAGGTTACCAAGTTATAATTACAAGGTGTACCAAATGGCCATTGCTGGGATTACTAAGAGTTATACGTCATGCTCGAAGTAGTCGTACTTATGTGTTTATTATTGATTAAATTAATTACTCTAATTAATATAATATGGAATGTAAAATGCATTTAATTAAAGTACTAATTAAGAAAGGTATAGTCTAATCCAAGTGCTACAATGAATGTAAGAAATCTTGACTTTATTGGTGGTTATGCTAATGCATTTAGGTACATGGCACTTGAATGAAGTTCCATACAATCTCTTTTATTAACATTGTGGACACTTAGAGAGAAAAATATTCTAACACTAGAAACAACAAACCGTAAGGGCTTTGCTACATTACTAAATTAATGTGCCACTAACAAAAGATGAAGCTATGGAACAACTTCACACTCAACTAAAAGGGGTTGAGGATGCAATGAAGACGATGGTGTTCTATCGATCCTTGGTAGAGGCCACACAACACAAGATTCAGAAGGCCTTTGATTAGACCTACCAAGAGAATGTTTAGTTGATTGTAGAAAATCATCGCTTGCAGAATGTTAATGCACACAAGCAATAATTAACTAATTTCATCCATCAACAGCAGGAGTAACTGGTCAGAGCAAATACAAAAATGAGGAGATTGGAAACTAAAAAGAGAAACCTCTCCATGGAGGAAGTCCGTGCCCTTTGCCAGAAAACTAGGATTGAGGTAACTGCTTGGAAATTGGAGGCTCTCAATTTTAAGAGAGTCAAGGACCATTATAGAGAATAGGTTAGTATAGAAAAAGAAGTAAATGAGAAGCACATCCAGTTGGTGAAGGCAAAGGTGAATGAGATCCTCTAGCATCTCCAGCAAGGAAAAGATTTATGGCAACCCATCATTGATGTGATAAATGCCTAAAACAAAGCAAAAATATGCATGAAGGAGTTGCAAATTGAAGAGATGACAGAGTATATGGAGCTTTCCAATCTATGTTATGCAATTCTAGCTATGTTAACTACCAGATGGTTGTGGCCAGAACTAGAGAAGTAGGGTGCTAGCTCATACTTATTGTACAAGGTTGAGTTCAAGCACCAAAAGGACACCAAGCAAAAGCTTGTGGTGGCAAATGCTAAATTTGAAGTTCTTAAGGGATGCTTTACAAATCAACGATCAAGTGCTAAGAACTTGGCTAAGAGGATGAATGACTACCAAGAGCTGTAGAATGTAGTCACAACGTTTGACATTGAACACAAATAGTTTGTTGCCTAGTTTTTCAACATAAAGGAGATGTTGTCAATAATGCCCTATTTGTGGGATGTCGTGTGCACTATGAATGATCCCCAGAACAAGGAGGAGAAGATGAAGGCATTGCTAGATTACTTTTACCTTCCACCGAAAGTTGTAGCCGTAGTAGGACAACCATAGCTGCCTTAGCTATCACATGTGCCTGAAGCCTACAAAGGTCCTTTAGAACCTCAGGAGCCACCACCACTTGGGATTGTCTGATCTTCTCCACCACCTTCATGCCATCAGAGGATGTGCAGTCAAATTTTTGTGTAGTCATGTCACGGTGTTCAATTTCGTGTCATGAACATCACAATTTTTTGTAATTTGTTGATTCGTACACTCAGGCACTCAATTTTTTCAAGTTAGTTTTCTTGTTAAGAGTCAGTCAATAATTCCCAATTTTGTAAAGGAACTTGAGGACAAGTTTTCATTTAGTTGTGGGGGTATGATGAAGCATCATAGTGTCACATTGATGGGCCACCATTGACATGGCCTCATCAACAGGCCCTTGTCAATGGGGCCCCATTTATGTTACCCCATCGATGGGGTCATGTCGACGTAGCATTTGCTATGTATATGGGGCCCTGTCGACACAGTACTATAGCAAACAAATATAAATATGAGCTCCCAGCCGTGTTTATGGGGATTCAAGTCATAGTAGTACTGATCTCTTGTAGTTTGTTCATTTGAAAGTTAGAATATTTTCCTGAGTGCCCGTAGTAGGAGTCATTGAGTGTATGGATCTTTATTCGAGCATTGTTGTACCTGAACCACACTAGTGTGTACGACAATAAAGATGAGCTTCTTGATAAACCTTGTAGCATTTTGGATAGTTTAAATGTTTGATTCTTGCATTTAATATTTTCAGTTACTTGTTTAATGTTTCCCAGTAATTAAGCTAATTAAGTGATTAAGTAAGATAAGCTAAATAGATTAAATACATAAGTATGACCGCTTTGAGCGTAAACACGTATTTGCTTGGTAATCCTAGTAGCATTATTGCTTGGTGCAGCTAGTAGCATAGCACTNCCATCTCTCTACTTTAAGCACCAAAGAATATAAAACACAAAATAATAAAAATCATATGCCTTGATTACACTTAACCATACCATGTGCATCACAAGTGTAATTGGGAAGGCAACGAATGACCTTAGGCCAAGATTCACTTAAAGGCTAGTGTACTCGAAACTATAGAGTCCACGGAATTCAACTGGATCATGCATGAACACTTCGTGATTTCTATGGTTAGGCATATTGGTACTCAATTGCTCATCAATAATGTATTGAAGTTTCATTAGTTGTCAAATTTGTGAATCACTCTAGTAAATTTTGTAATGCGATGCTCTAGTCAATGAGGGTAGCAAAGTTATTCCTACATTTTGTAAAGAAACTCTATCCTAATTTTTTTTTACTGAAGGATGAGTTTTTAGTTAATTGTGGGGATATGATGAGGCATGTTTTGGTTGATTATGTTGATACAATAGCATCAGTGAATTAACATTGACATAGGGTAAGTTGTGTTGATGCATCAATGTTAATAAAGTAATAATAAATACCTATATAAATGCATGCACCAACTACATTTATGATATTTTTTGGTTAATAGCATAGAGAAGTTATTATTGTTTTTTTTTGTAGGACTTAGAATATATCATCGAGTGATCATAAAATGAACTAAGTTGATTGTCTAGAATCTTATTTGAGTAAGTATGTACTTTGATACATTTTCATAAATGAAAATAAGATTAAGATTAATTCACCTTCATTGTAGCACTTAGCATAGTTTAATGATTTTCTTAATTGAAATTTAATTTCTTAATGTATTAAGCATAATATTTACCTTTCTATAGGTGTTAATGACTTGGTGGAATAAGCATGACTAGTTTAAAGTGTAAACATGTAATTGTTTAATAATCTGACCATAACATCATTTGGTATGCCCAACAATGTGTTTCTTGGTAATTATAGCAATGGTTACACTTGTTTAGGGTGTGTAGGACAAATTGGGATACAATACTTATTGTCTTAGGCTAGATTAGGATCTCATTTTTTGTACTTAGATTAGTTTAAGATTAAATTTGAATACTTTAAAAATATTTTTCTATGGCCTAAACAACATTAAGATCATATGCTTTGGTCACACTTAACCATATGTTTTAGGGCCACAAAAGTGCGATTGGGAAGATAATGACTCACGATTAATTACCTATCTATATAAATACTCAAACTAGTTTAGTCTAAGGAATTCAACTAGGTTATGTGTGAACACTTATGATTTCTATAGTTGGATGTAGAATCTACTTTGTCGCTCATCAATGCTTCATCCATTTGGAGAGGCCTTAAGAAGATTAAATCATGACAATTCTAACATCAGTTACTTAAATGAATATTCCAAAACTAAATACTACTCTACCTTATATCCATAATCAGATGACTATCTACTTAAGTCATGGTTGAAGTCCTTTTTATCAACAAAGTTCAAGCTTTTTATGTTTAGGTTTCTTCTAAATAAGTTGCCTACTTTATCAAACCTTCATCATCGAAGGATGTTAAGCTTTCAAATGTGGTTTATGTGTGGCTATAAAGAGGACAACAGTCATACTATGCTAAGGGTTCATTGGTTGTTGGAGAATAAAAACACATGACAATACTTTTTTATGGTAGACATTATTACAAAGAGTTTAGTTTCATTTGTAGTTATCGAGCCTTACCAAAACTGGAATGGATTGTTGGTGTCTTAAGATCAAAAGTACATGACTTTTTTTTCCTATCTTTTCTATATAATTTTTGCCTTATACATAACAGTGTCTGTGCCCATAATGATGTCTATGAGATACTTGTTGATTTGATGTGTTCATTTAAAATTTGGGTTACCTTTCTTGAAATTAAAGTTTTGATTCATAGTTAAATGATGTAATGCAAAAGCATAAGAATTAAGTTATTTATGCTAAGAAATATCCTTATTTTTTTCATACTAGGTATTATTCTCCTTTTTTTTCTGTTTCTTGAGACAAACAATACTTCAACTGTGCAACTTGTTTTAGATAGAGGGTCATTTGTACATAAGCATGCATTATTAATTATTTATAAGTAAACTCTAGATTTTAATATCCAATCTAAAGAATGCTTCAAAGTTCTATGTTTTGTTAACCTATTTAATAATCGATTGATTTCTCAAAGAGTTGAGCAAGCAACTATTAGTTTTCTCAGTTTGATTAATCATATGGAATCTATTTTTACACAATTTGGTTTCCATAGATATTATTTTAGTTGAAATTAATTTTATAAATAGTAAAAATGAATTAGTAGTGCAAGTAGGCTGGAAGACTTAAGAAAGGATCATCACTTAAAGGCGTAATGCTTATTCTACGAAGGTGAGGTTTGATAGATGATCGAAAGCCTAAGCTCTTTTGAGTAGCTATGCCTAGGCTTGAATCCAAGTCTTAAGACTTGAGAAACAAGCACCTTACCATCACTTTAAGTGATGGTCCCTCTAGGAAGACTTACATATAGCTAATTATATATCTTGAAACATTTGCTAATGTGAAAGAAATTCAATTAATTCTTGGTCTATTTTGTAAAAAATTGCTTAGGAAAAAAAAACATGTTGGTGTTGACAAGAGAAAAAAATAATTTAAAGATTAAGATATGAAAAATCAAATAAATGTTAATGATAAAGAATCATTAAATGGTAATAACAAAACTAGAGAAGATAAAAGTTTCTATGATTGCTTTTACTTATGCTGCAAGAAGTATTAATCAATTTAGAAAAATAGCTCATAAGGAAAATCTATCTTTATTTGACAAGAATATTATTAACTTAAAGATCAACACTAATGTTGAGAAGCAAGTTATAGCTAATGGTAAAGATTCTAGATGTAATGTTAAGTAACAAAGTATTAATGATGCATTAGTTTCTTTTGGATCTAGCTTTTCTACAAATATTGATATTTTACCATAGTTTTCTATTACTACCTCAAACCCTTTTGTTATTTTAAGTTTAACCAAATATGTTGAAAGTGACGTAAATGTTGTTATGGCCAAAAGCATCTTCCCTACTAACTATTAATTTTCCTCTCTTGATTTTTTTGAAATATTAAGCGTAACAATGTATACCTACGTAAATATCCCTAAAATTGAAAAATTTTAGCCTAATGGTAAGACTTTTGATTTAGAAATGTCAACTTATAAGTTTAATTATGTTAGACAATACTAAGTTATAAAATTTTAATTTGACTATATATCTTAGGGGTAAATATTATTTAATTTTTTTTTCAAGTTCTTACAAGCCCCTTAAATATGGAATGTTTTTCTTTTCATGTTATTTTTGGTGTCTTCTACTTAATGTTATATAACTTAGCATTCCCACTAAAATTGATTGCATGATTTAAAGCTTCCAAATCAAGGGTCTTTTCACTAGGCTAACATCTCATTGTTCAATGTTAAGTATGTGATGTACTTTGAATCTTTTTTCTTATTATTAATATTATTCTTGGGGTTCTATCCTTTTAGGTGACATATCATTATGTTCTTCTTAAGTTCTGTAAAAGTTTAGTGTTGGTTATATCCCTAGGGGATATGATGAGGTGTTAACTTAGTGGTAGGACTCATGATTTAAAAACTTTAAGTTATGGGTTCAATTCTAGTTGGTGGTATCGAGTTATAAAGTTCTACTAAAGTTTTGTGTTATCTATACAATTCCTATCTTCTTCAATGAATGTTGAAATTTTTGCTTCTTTTATTGATGCAAAATTTTTATTGCTTCTCAAAATGCAAATTTATAAGCTTGTAAGAAAAAAGTTGTGATGCCTTCTTCTAGTGAAGTTGATGCATCTAAGACACCCAATTTTGTTCTTCTTGATGATGTCTATGAGTTATTGGTTGTTGATATTTTATCACAATATGTGTTCATTCAAATTTTGAGGTACTTTGCCTTGTAATCAAAGGTATGTTTCTCAATTAAATGATATGAAAAAACATGACATCCAAGTCCTTCATGCCAGGTATTATTCTCATTTTTTTATTGATTTTGTTAGGCATTACTTCAATGGTGTAGCATGCTCTAGATATAGGGTCTTTTATACATAAGCATGTAATGTTGATCATTCGTAAATGGGCTCTAGATTTTGATGTTCAATCTGAAGAATATGTTAAAGTTCCATGTTTTATCGGGTTATATAATCTTCTATTGATTTTAGAAAGTTTAGTAGGAAATTATTAGTCTTCCTTGTCTCATTAAACATATGGACTTTATTTCTACAACTTTTGGTTTTCGTAGACATTTTTTTGTTGAAATCAACTTTCTTAATCATAAAAAGGAATTGGTATTACAAGTAGGAGGAAAGA
>MNCI01027305.1:9890-20301 GCA_015680685.1 Gnetum montanum
AACTGTTTTCTGTTTATGAGGATCGTTTCCCATTATTATTATTATTATTAACCATGAGGGGTGGTTGTGAGATATTCAAGCCATCAAGAGTATATTTAAGTATGACCATTTACCTGTATGATTCAAAAGTTAGATTTATCATTAGTATATTTAAAGAGGCTTGCGGTCCTTTTTTTTAAATAGCTAACTTGGCAGGTATTTATCGGTTAATCGCAGTAAATTATAATGAAAGAATCTTCTGCATTGAAGTTAGTTTCTCTTCTCAATCCTTTCCATGGGATAAATACTTCCATGGATAATATACGACTCCAAAGAATTTAGAGAGCAAAATATGTATCAAGCATCTTTTATAAAAACTGATGTTTAGCCCTTTTTCTTTTGATCACGGCATTGCATGACTATTGTTAAAAGGATATGTGAATTACGTGATGTTGGATCTGTGGCTACTGTTAGGAAAATAGTTGCAATAGAGAATCAGTTGCTGAGCATCATTGATGATATAACGAAATGCCCTGAAAATGATCTGGGTGTGACATTAATGGAAATAAGTGGTATTGGAGGCATAGGAAAAACTACCTTTGCTAAAGAACTTTATAATAGGATTTACACTCAATATAACAAGTACCGCTTCATTGAAGACGTAAATGGACTTGTAGAAAAATGGTGTAAACAAAATCCACAGCCAGATCTTTAGCAAACTTTTCAGATATGATACTAGAATGGAAGTAAAGAGTGCTTTAAGAGAGAGATTGCAGAATGCAGAAATTTTAGTGGTGTTACACAATATTCATAGGGAAATTCCATTGAGTACTGTGTTTATTGAAGATGATGTTTCTCTGAGTCCAAGGAGCATCATTATTGTTACCAGTAGGGAAAAGGGAGTTATAAGGCATTACCCTTTAATTAGAAAGTACTGTCAAAATATCATTGAGGTGAAAATCTCAAATCGAGACTTCTTCGTATCCAAGGAAATATTTTGCCAATAGGAGGAACTAACAATGTGAAGGATGAATTTGGTGAGCTGACAAATAAGATTGTTGAAAAATGTAATGACATACCGTTAGTATTAACTTCAGTTAGCACCAACCTTTATGAAAAAAAGATATTGAACCCTGGAAGTATTTTTGGGTTGGTATAAAATATTCAATTCTCCTTGATGTTAGAGAAATATTAAAATTCGTGTATGACAATCTTGAGATAGAGTTGGAAAAATGGTTATTCTTAGATATGGCAACCATTTTCCATGGGGAAAAAGCGGAAAGCCTAGTTGAAGTTCGGTGGCCAACCGATGATGAAGGTGGTGAATCTCAAGTTCAAGGCACTCTTAATGTGTTGAAGAAGAATCTTTTAATTGATGTTTCCATTTATGGTGTTTTATATATGCATGATGTGTTTGTGGAGTTGGGGAAGAGCCTAGTTAAAGATGAAGATCCTTATATCTTGGCTGTTGAAGCCGCGTCTGGCTTCCTTCCTATATCCAAGACATGTTATCTCATGAAATGGTATAATTTTGTGATTATTTCATGTTGATATTTGGATTTTCTTGTTCAACAAAAATCATTAGTACTACTTGTTTCTTTTCTTTCCAACGTAATCCTTGTTGTTTACTCGCCAATCAAGTTACTTGAAAGCAATTGTCTATCACTTTCAGGGAACTGAAAAGGTGAAAGCACTTAGCTTAGTTTCAAAAGCCTTAGATGTAGTTTTGGACGGACATGAAGATCCATGGTCCACAAATGCTTTTAGTAAAATGTCTTCTTTGGAAATTTTGATCCTTCATGAATGTTGAATCGAAGGTATTTGATTATTTGATTAATTATAAGAATAGATGTGTTCTTTGAATGCAAAAATTTCAAGTCATAACCTAATTAGATTAGGTTTTATGTTTCATTTATTTTTTAAATCTTAACTCAGGTGATTTTTCCAAGTTATCAAAGAGACTATTATGGTTGAGATGGACTAATTATCCATACCAAGAGATCCCTCCAAAACTCTATATAAAACATCTCAAAGTCTTACAAGTAATTGGTGAAAATCTAATTTGGCTATGGGAACATCCTCCACAGGTGCGACTTAATTATGCACTGTTATTAGCAATACAAATTGAATGTGATAATGTGTATGCTAGATTTTTAAAAATGCAATACGCTTTAAAATTTATGTTGCAAAGGTTTTGTTAGTATTAGATTGTTAAGAAAGAGGGGCTTAAAAAGCCAAAAAGCTAGGCTTTTAGTAGATGCCTTAACTAATAATTAAATTCATTGATGCATGAATATAACAAATTTTCCCATAACATCTGTTAGAATGGTATGAAATATAGAGGTAAAATAAGTAGAATGCTTTGTAATGCAGATCAAAAGGCATAAACGAAGGACCTAATAAACAAAATATTGACAATTAGAATTATTAATTGCTATTAAAATCCTAATTCCTTAGGAACTAATAGCTAGTTTTGCAAGCATATTTATAAAAAATCCTATAAAGTCAGGAGCATTTGTGGAAATGGTCATCATATACAAGTAGTAGTTTATGGCAACTAGTTTTAATGTGAATCACTTAAAAAGCATTTTTTATTGAGGCAAAAAGCACTTTTTCCCCCTTGGTTTGGATGAACCTTACTCAATAATCATAACCTTACCCATATTGTACACGATCTTATGTACTTGAAAAGTTTAAGTTATGGGTTTGATTCCAATAGGTAACATTGTGTTATAAAAATACTACTTAAGTTTCTTGTTGACTAGATGTCCTTGGGGTGCAAATAGTCATCTAGCTAGTTCTAATAATCCCCACCTTCCCCATATACTTGGAAGGGAAACATGAAACTTGCAGAACATTTCATAGGTGTTCTCCAGAATGGAGTTGATCTAAGAGAACGGGGATTCTAATAGAACGGGGATGGTGCTGGAGGCATTAAAGGATCAACGTAAACTTCATCCTATTTTTCTGTGTTGAAATCAACAATCATTGGATCCTTCATGTTGTGATGTGTGTGGGTAACATCAACCAATTAACTGAAACATTCCAAACTATTGCGATTATAATACCAGAAATTATGATTCGCCAATTATGATCCAACTTGTCCAGAAATTACTTCCAGGCCTTGACATTTAATTGCTTGACAAATATGGAATCACCTCAGTGTTACAAAAATTTTGCATCTATATGAAAACCTAAATTTATACTCTGTATCCATAAAGTACACGTTATGGATTTAAGGAAGAAAACTTCAATAGATATGTTATTTATATATTGTGTCATTCAGTTTTCATTCTATATGTTTTCATCATCAAGCAGCATATGTATTTAGGCATTTTTAAGAGTAATCTTCTTCTTTGCATTATATTGCAGCCATTTTTCTCTGAAATATTCAGGGAAACCAATATCAGTTAGTAGCTATAATGCTAGGCCAGTTTAAAGTTTATAACTTTGTACAAATAAGATGAGAAATGCAGCTAAAATTCTAGCACTAGTCTTGCTAACAGATTTAATTATGAAATACTTTATGATTCTGAAAATGGTTTATCAATAAGGTAATACTGAGTTCTAAGGTAAGTATTTGTTTTATGATGGAATATTATTTTTGCAAAATGTCATTGTGTCAACAGGATAATTGGTATGCTTTTACAGTCCTGATGTTTTTTTTTTTCCTTGATAGGTAAAAAGAGATTATGTTAAGACAATAAGATTTGAACTACAATGAGATTGCTATCATGCTCTAGATCATGATAGCATTTTGTATTTCATTTGGCAATGAGGTTGTTAATGCTTTTCACTAGAATGATTGAGGATGTGGCATGCTTCTTGATCATAATTTGATGTCAGTTTGTATTTTTAAATTTGATGTTACAATTATATCATCTCCATTTGTGCCCCTGTTTGTCTATTCAGTGGCATGAAAGAATGTGATGTGTATCTCTATATCTGTTCAAAAAATAGCCCTAGATGATTCCTGTACTTTCAATTTGTAATTGCGAAGTCCGTTAGGCGGAAAAATAATCCTTTTATAGGTAATGTTACTTATAGAATGGTGTGACAGGTATCAGCAGACCTCAAACAAGAGTAGCAACTGCAACAAATCAAATAGTCAGCTATCTGCCAATTGAAGTACCACAGATTCCTCTGGAAGAACTAAATCTTGGATTCAAAACTAAATTTTCTGAATGGATGACACACATTGGATTCTGTTTTAAACATTTTTATTTCAATAAACTAAATCTTGGTGGATGTTTGAAGGCAGAAAAGGTGTTAAGGGAGCATAGCTTGGTTCGGTTCTATCTTGGATCCAGAGAGTAAAGATTGCAGTGGAAGTTGCTAGAGGACTTGAATACCTTCATGAGAGGGTGCAACCATCAATAATCCATCGTGATATTTGAATACCTTCATGAGAGGGTGCAACCATCAATTATCCATCTCGATATTAAGTCAAGCGATGTACTATTGTTTGATGATTGCACAGCAAAAATAGTTGTTTTTGATGTATCAAACCAAGCACCTGACATGGCAGCATGACTTCATTCCACACGTGTGCTTGGAACATTTGGGTACTATGCCCCAGAGTAAGTGCTTATATGCTTCTATACTATAAGGTGATAATGATGCAATCTTGGTATTGTAGGATGTTTGGTTACAATAGTAAATAACAGCTCATATTCTAACTAGACCAGAACACAATGCAAATTATTACAGTAGGTTTTCTTCCTTGAATATCAGAGGATCAGTGGTTTAAAGCATTCAGTCAGAGTGTCCCTTATTATTCTTTCAGGTCTCCAATGTCATCGAGATGACATTTCTTTTCTATACAGTGCTGAGTGGTCAGCACGTTGTTGTTGTCATTCTTCATTCTGAAATGCATCCCATTTAAGCAATCAAGTCTCCAATGTCATCAAGATGATGTTTCTCTTCTATACAGTGCTGTCAGCACGCTGTTGTTGTCATTCTTCATTCTGAAATGCATCCCATTTAAGCAATAGGCACAGTATCTTCTGGGCTTTTTGAACAAGCAAAAGGAGAATTTCTAGGATTAAAAACGTAAGATGCAGTTTTGGTCCATATGAAAATGGTAAAAGTCTTGTAGAATATTTTTTCCTGCAATGCAAAAAGACAGTTTCTATCAGAAGAAGAAGATATTTTGTTGTTATTCTCTCTCTGTATCGCCAGAAATTTGATTCTGCCTCCTTATCCTTCTCATCCTCATGATCCTAGCCTTGTCCCAACAACAAAATGGGGTTGGCTACAAATTTGGTGTTCCACCTTTTGCAAAATGCACTCTCTAGCAACTTTGCTTAATATAGCTATCTAGTATTCTGTTCTATGTGTTGTAAAATATTTATTCACATCTTTGTTGATTATCATATGAACAGAAGGATAAAAGAATTTTTCATGAATTCTGAGTATCCACCAAGCATTTGCTTTTTATTTCTCAAAGCATTTTTTTAACCTTCCTCATTGGATTTGTTTGTTGGTTTAACAGATATGCTATGACAGGACGCTTGACCCAAAAAAGGATGTTTATAGTTTTGGTGTTGTTGTCTTGGTGTTGCTCACAGGAAGAAAGCCAGTTGATCATACATTACCGCATGGTCAACAAAGTCTTGTGACATGGGTAATTTAAGTTGTATTCTTAAGAGCATAGCGTAGTTTGCTACAGTTATTTGAATTGATTGCATGGTTATGAAAAGTTGAATTTTGCATTGGGCATGAAGCATGTTAAATCTCTTATTTTGTTGTTTGCAACTCAAAAATTATAATATTCTTTAACTCACTATTCATACATACAGGCCACTCCAAGACTAAGTGAAGACAAAGTCATGCAATGCGTTGATCCAAGGTTGAAAGGGAATTATCCACCAAAAGGAGTAGCTAAGGCATGTCATTTTGATGCAGTTTCACTTATAGTATGGACTATATTTTTTATTTTCATTGTGATGCGTGCTTAATTTTGAGCAACAGAATATCATTGAACAATAGCTCCTGATTAATAATATGTTGTGAACTTCATTCAAGTATTTGTGTACCCAGTCCTCTCTCTCTTGCTCTTCATTTTTGCATTTGATTAGAATTACGTCTGATAATTATTAATTAATTTAAATAGCTAGATAGAACCTTGTTTTTGAATTGCCAAGTAGCATTAATGTTTTCTGTTTTATCACTCATGTTCATGGGGGGGACCTATGGCAATGCCGAGTATATCTTTAATGAATAAGCAAAAATTACGCTTCATTGATTGTGAACAATGATATCAATAATGCACTTTGCATGTGAATGTGATTCTATCTTTTTTTTAGCAGATGGCTGCTTTGTGTGTACAATACGAAGCTGAGTTCCGCCCAAACATGAGCATTGTTGTAAAAGCCCTTCAACCACTGTTAAATGCTAAAACAACGTGCACTGTGAGAAAGGATGAATGCTGATCCTATGTTGTGATTTCAGAATAAGATTTTTTTGGCAACATTATCCTAAAAATTCCCATATAGTTCAAGCTTTTGCCTACTATTTTGCAACCATGTTTCGAAAGCCACCCATATTGTTTGTTAATCATATGTAATTCCAGATGTGTTAGCTTAGGTGGAAGGGTCTTAATAAAAGATTATGATGACTTTCATAATTCTAAGGTCATGGCATTTTTTGCTAAATTCCTTGTGCAATTCGTTAGATGATAGGGCCACTAATCAATTTTTGTCTAGCAAGTTGAGATTCATTAATCTTTCTTTTTGTGCTAGACTTAAGTCAAGGTCAAGGTCACATGCTGTTGAAAGTGTACGAAGCTCGAATTGAATAGGTAGAGTTGATAATTTTTCGTACACCAACTCATAAGGAGAGTAGCCAATAGGGACTCTCCATGTTGAGCGGTAGGTCCAAAGGGCATCATTGAGTTTCCTGCTCCAATCTCTCCTATATTTGCTAATAGTTCTTGTTAGAATCTTTATGATTTCCCTATTAGTAACCTCTGTTTGACTATTTGCTTGGGGGTGATAAGGTGTTATTAATTTATGCTCAACTCCCAAGCGTTGCATGAGCTTTCGAAACGTAGTGCCTATAAAGTAGGTTTCATTATTAGAAATTAATGCACATGGCACACCAAATCCATTTACACCATTCTGTTGTATAAATCGAGTAGCAATAGAAGATATACAATTAGTGACAACTACTACTTCGGCCCATTTCATACAGTAGTCAACAATGACTATGATGTATGCCTTTCCATTTGATAGGGGTGTGATAAGACCCATGAAGTCAATACCCCAAATGTTGAAGGGTTCCAGTGGTTGAATCTACTGCTGAGGTGCCTTCATTTGAGTAGTCATCTCACCATCTTGTTGGTAGCGTTCACAAGAGTGGATAAATTAATGAGAATCCTTGAAAAGTGTTGGCTAATAATGCCTTGCCATCAAGATCTTAATGGTCATGCATCTCCTAGCATAGTGGCCCCCACAATGACCCTCATGAGCATCCTGGAGAATGCACGATTGATAAGCATTAGGGACACACCAACAAACTAGGCCATCGATGTACACCTTGTAAAGGTGCCCATTGATCTCCAAGAAAAGTTCCACTTGGTGAAGAAATCGTTGTTTCTTCCTATAGTCCAACTCTTGTGGCATCTCTTAAGTGAGAAGATAGGTGAGAATGCCATCATATCATTTAGACTTAGTAGGCAATTGTTTGGTTATACCCTTGGCAAAGAGGAGTTCATCAAGAAATTGATCAGACAATGGGCTTTTCTCCTCTTTGTTGTCCCATTACGACTAAGTCAAGTGGTCAATGACTACATTCTTAGTTCCTTTTTGATCTACTATCATAAGATTGAATTCTTGTAAGATCACCAACCACTGTATGACATGGAGGTTCACTATTGGCTTATTCATTAGGAAGCAAATTGCACTATGGTTCATGTACAAACACTTTATATCCAACCACATAGTGCCTGAACTTCTCTAGAGAAAACACCATTGCCATCAATTCTTTTTTTGTGGTGGTGTAGTTTAGCTGTGCGTCCACAATGCTTCGACTTGTATAGTGGATGTAATATGGACATATCTTGTTGTCCAACTACATAAGCATAACCCCCGAGGCATAATTTGATGCATCTGTCATAACGTGAAATGGTCTGGACTAGTTGAGTGCCTATAGAATCGAAGTTTCTACAAGTTTCTCTTTCAACTGTTGGAATGCTTTTTCACATTCCTTGGTCTAAACAAATGGATCATCTTTCTTTTTTAGCTCAACCAACACTTTTGTGATCTTAGAGAAATTCTCTATGAATTGTTGGTAGTAGCTAGTGTATCCAAGGAATGATCAGACATCTTTTATAGTTTCTAGTTGACGGGTGATTCCTTAGATGATCCTTACTTTTTGAGGTCAACCTCAATCTATACTTGTGAGATTCTGTGCCCCAATACAATGGCCTCCTAGGCCATTAGATGACTCTTTTGCCAATTTAGCTGAAGATTGGTCTCCACACATCTTTTGAGCACTTGCCCAAGACAGTCTAGGGCTTACGCAAATGTAGCCCCATAGGTGGAGAAGTCATCCATAAATACTTCCACCTCGCTACCAATTTGTTACTAAAAATACTCAAGACCAGGCGTTGAAATGTGGCAGGGGCATTGCATAGGCCAAATGGCATCTTTCGATTCACAAAAGTCCCCCAAGGACTCATAAATGTTGTTTTGGACTGATCCTCTAGCGAGATCTAGATTTGGTTATAACCACTATAACCATCCAAAAAACTGTAATAGCAATGCTCAGATATGGTGTCCAACACCTCATTCACAAATGGCAATGGAAAGTGATCTTTGAATGTTGCCATAATCAATAGCCAAAAATTGATGTAGACCCACCACTTGCCATCTTTCTTTAGCACAATGACAAGTGGGCTAACCTACTCACTATCCGCGATGGGATAGATAAACCTCGCCTTGAGGAGTTGTTTGATTTCCTCCTTGATGAGTTGCTTCAATTTGGAATTTAACCACCATTTTGGCTACCTCTTTAGCTTCATGATTAGATTAGTGTAGATACGATGATGGAATATCCTAGAATCAATCCCTGTGAGTTTTGGATATGACCAAACAAAGGTTGTTGGTCATTTATAGATCACATTTAGCAACATCTATTTCTGTTTAGGAGCAAGATTTGCATGGATAATTACTGGCTTTTCATTTTTCAAGAATGTCTATTTCATGCTAGTAGGTAGAGTTTTTAACTCAAGGGGCTCTTGTTTAAAATTTTTAGGAATTTCCAACTCTCTCCAATAGGTATCATCATTTGCATTATCAGAGAGTTGGTGATGGACTTGCTCTAGTTCATCCATGCCTTCTACATAGGCACATGTTAGGCTCTCGACAAGTTCCATGCAAAGTTTGCTGCTTCCAAGACCAGTTGTCAGCCACTAGGTGCCCTCTTATTTTGTGGCTGCTACGTACAGGCACCTTTGAACTACGTATATGTTAGCACACTAATTGCATACTTTGATAGACAAATTATTAACAACCCATAGTTTCTGCACATAGTTGCGCCTTGTATCATTGTATGCAATGCATGGAGCTCTCTTCCTCTCGATCTTTTCAAATGCATTTTCTTTAGAGATTTCAAGATAAAGATCTTGGATCTTGAATCGTACATCAATAGTGCTCAACCAAGCCTTTCCCATAATGATTGGGAATTTCCCCTTGCAATTATCCATTGGGATCACTAGGAAATCAACGAGGTAGAACCATCCACAAACAGTGATCACAATGTCCTCTAATCCCAAGGGAATAGTGATGGACTGATCAGCCAACTCAAGACAGATGTTGCTCTTCTTGAGTGGAGGCAGGTTCTAGGCTTTATACATCTCATGGGAAATTAGATTAACCCCAGAACCTAAATCCAAAAGAGCTTTGCAAGGCTCATTCCTAGCGATTTGAAGGTAAATAAGAAAACTTCCAAGATCAGATAGCTTCCTAGGAAGATGTCCAGCCTTTATCTAGTTAGTTACCGCATGAGTTAACATGACAATATGCACTTTGGGAGTTGTTTGGTTTGAAGGGGACTCGAACGGATTAGATGCAGAGAAAGATGAAAAAGCAGGGTTACTAACTATAGGTGTATGTGAGAGTTTAGTTGGGTTGTTGGGTAAGAAGAAAGGTCTTTTTAGTGATCTAGTTTTTGAACCATTCAGCTGAGGGGTCAATTGTAAGTTGATAGCCCTAGTTGCGTTGCATTGTTGATGAGTGGCGAGGTACCCCTACACTTAACCATACGAATACGAGCGTAGCATGCGCAATCCAGTCGAACTCCGCAGACTAAGTGCCTACATGCCTCATGGAACACTTAAGGTTAATTATTCGTTGTCTTCCCAGACTTACTTGTATTTGTCACGGTGTATGCTTAAGTAAGTCTGAGGTATGTGATTTTTATAGCTTTT